>JAAGNO010022584.1:0-33936 GCA_033439905.1 Ceryle rudis
TGCTCTAGTTGAGGATGTCCCTGCTCTCAGCAGGGGGGTTGGACTAGATGACTTCTAGAGGTCCCTTCCAACCCAGATGTTTCTGTGTTTCTATGTCAATCAGAACGTCTTAGCAGGTAAACCAAAGAATTTAAGATGAAAGAAATCTGTAATGATTGTCTTTTGTTATTTATTAAAAATAACACAGAAAATTACTTCATAGCAGCACTCCAGAGATGGAGATCAGCTGAACTCTGGGTATTCCCTTGACACTGGCAAAACAGATGCACCGTTGAGCAGAGTCTATATGATGTTTGCAAATGACATAAAACAACCATTTAATTAAGTTTGCTGCTCTAATGTGAATCAGAGAAAGTCTATTCATTGACCTAGCTGTTTTCATTCTTTTACTATCTTAGGATTTATGAACGCTAATAAATTGATGACTTAAAGCCACATTTTAATGAACTTCCCACTTACCCTCCCACATCCCAGTATTGCCACAGATCCTGAAATGTATAGATCTTCAAATTACACATAAGGCTTCTGTCTATAAGATAAAGTGCAAGAGAATGCCTCTGACCTATACAGGAATAGTCAGAATTGCCTTTACACACATCTGTGATTCGATGGTCTTCTATGCCACACTTAAGGCAAGGAGGCACAATAGTGTTGCTGGCATTTTCAAAGCTGCTGACTAAACGTACCTTGACACAGCTATTTTTCTCTATCAGCATCCTCAAGTTACACTAAATACTGCTTGTACAACACACAGGGGCCATAACCAGAAATCATAACCTTCAGTGAAACAACCTTCTCTGTCTCCAGCAACCTGTTGGTCCTTAAGTACCTTGGCAGCATTCTACTGTATGGGGATGAATTTGTCCCACTCAAAAGCGTGACAGTACAGCTTCCCATACAGGATCTTTAAAGCAGACCCAACTTGAGCATATGAACCAAGCACAGCAAGTGGACGGGGAGTGTGTTCCTGTCAGTTAAGCTCACCCACTTAGCTCCAATCCACTGACTTAACCAAAACACCAGTTACTGGGACAAATCTCTGTTTTGTGTAACTCAATTTAAGACAGTGCTCCCATAACATAGTCTTCCTACAAATGGGCTTAACTGAATCTTTTAAGATTTACCTTTACAGATCCACATATTACCCCAGTAATTATTTCAGTTCTTTTTCACAATCTCCCAGAGATCTGAATAGCATACTGATCTCTAGACTCAGGGCCTGATTTAGCTTTGCTCAATTTCAGTGCAGCCTCTCTAATTTTACCAAGGATCATTTCAGTCCACGTTTTCTCGGTCTTAAAACCACTTAGCTGAGCCATTAATTCTCTTGATTTATCACCAGCATTTGATTGACTTGAGATGCTTCTCACTCCCTTCTAGCAACCACTGTACAAAGGTTTTCCATCTTCCACTTATTGTACATAATGTACAGCCACTGCAAGGACTTCTTTTATTCTGCTGTGCCTTTGCCATAACTAAATGTTGTTCAAAAGTTAGATTGGTTGAATGTGCAGGAGCTCTCGGTCCCTTCTCTCAAACTTTCCACTGCATACACAGCAGTCAGGCCTGCAATTTTCAGACAGAAACATACACCACAGTCCCATCTATAAATAAATAGTATATTTTAACTGGAAAATAGAAGTATTCTCCCAGAATCCTCCAGGGGTTCTGCTCATGAGTTTTTCCTAGAAGGAACATTTGCCCTTTATTTCTTCCTTCCGGACTCAGCCTGTTAAACTGTTGGTTTGACTTTTCCATTTTTCATGCCAGCATTTTTGTTCTTACAAATTTCCAATTGAACACTTTAGCCAATATCTTATAAACGATCCCCCCACACTTTCAAATAAATTGAAGACTTTCCAACTATTAACTCTGTCACTCCACCCCAAAAAATAATTTTAATAAAAACAGAAAAAGATTATTTTTGGTGAAGCGATGATGGCACTCAGCTCCACTGACAGGTGACTCTAGACTTTATGCAACTGTATATGGCTAAAAGGTATAGCCAAATTTTACCCCTCTCCTATACTACCGACCTTATCAGGAAACAGTTTGGCAGTGTTCATAATTAAATGTTAGATTATGCCTATATTTCCAGTCCTCTGTTGTATCAGCCTCATAGGGGGAAAGCCCAACCTCTCTCACACTTCAGCAAAACTGAATCATCCCAGGAACTTTTACACCTGTCCTGTTTAGCTTCTGGTACCACTGAGTTTTTGTTGGCCAAATTATTGGCAAATTCAATGGGTACTGAGGCTTTACGTAAGAACAAGTATGCAAGGTGCATTCTGCTTGCTAAACACAGACCTACATATGCAGAGACTGACAGGAAAAGGTTATCTGGATGCACGCAGACCAACCTCCTTCCTCGGTATGTGGGAGCGTTTTGCTGTCTTCATTCTGTGGTTATCAGACAGTAACATTACTCAGTGGTTAACTTTTCTCCCTACTCTTAGACAACTGTAGAGAGGAGAAATCAAGATTTTGAATAAGATGAGAAGGAAGAAACTTAAGAGTTCTGCATCCCTGTCTTTTCTTCACACACAGGTATACAGGCATCACAGCCAAAGATTATCACACATGGCAAGGTTAGCTGTAGTTGGTTTTTTACATCCCCTTTATGCCAAATGAAGGCAAAGTATTAGGTGTTATTCCTAATCCTGCCACATGGTGCCTGCATTAGCTGCCAAATTAGCAGGAATTGAGATGAGGGCCATTTTTCTCTTGTACCCACTGTTAAAGAATAACAGCAGCATGGAACTGAAATAAAAAAAAAGTTAATTCCTGAAACTGTGAACCATTACACAATTGACATACAGTCAAAATCAGAACAAACATGCATGACAGATCTTTTATTTAAGCATGTAAATAATTTGAAATTGAATTAATTTCTTCCAAATGTCTTGTCATTTATTTTCAAGTTTCTCTTTATGCACTCTTCTGTAGTTCAACAAGTTTACTATAAGCAAAGCTTAGCAGGTAGAATTTAGAGGGGTTGGAGGGTATCTGTGGGAAAGCATATGAAATTTCAATAGAAAATGAAGTTTTTAAGGCAATACTTATTCAACTGCATATAACTCATGGGGCCTAGGAACTGAAATTCTTCAGAAAAAAAAAAAGGAACTTTGACCTGCTGAATACACTGCTTGTCTTTGATACACAAGAAAAGGATATTTTACATTCTTACGCTCTCTCCCATGCCTTCTTCTTTGTTCCAGAATAAGTAAAAAATGGAGAAACAAAGAACAAAGTCAAAATATGACTTCAAATCAATTCAGAGAAACCTCAAAAGCTGTCAGGAATAACTGTCTAGGGGCACAAAGAAGCACTGAAGTCAGGGAGGAAAGGGGGGATGCAAGCAATCAACCTTCCTTTAATTCATGCACTGCAGTGACCTTGTGAACGTTACAAAATCTTTTATACACAGTCCCAAACAGACTTTTTTTGCCTCATGATTTTTTTTCACCTGAGCACTGCTCAGTTTTACAGGGGAGGAGAGACTTGGGGTTTGATAAATGGAGATCTGAATTTAGCTTGCCATACACCGAAACCAATTAAATCAGGTTGAGTGGCTCAAGAGACATTTTTAGTTTTCTGCTGAATAATCAGAAAGTATTAATACCACTTTGAGTGAAAAAATATAGAAAAAGTGTGCTCAAGGGAAAGAGGAAATTTTGAATTGATGGAAGTTTAAATGAAGTGAATGGTTTCAAGGAACTAAAAAAAAAAGTAAAATCACAATGCAGCATTTCTCCGATAGTGCTAGCCTGTGTATAAGGGACTTGTTTGCAAAGCAATGTTTTATAGAAGAAAAAACAAATGCAAAAATGGAACAGAATTTGAAGCTAGGCTAAGAATGCACATCTTGCAGATAGATGTCATTGAGATCTGAAATGTAAAGCTCTATGAAGCAGAGACTGTCTTTGCTTCAGTTCTTCCTATGTGTATCAAACAATAGTCTCTAAATCCACCTGCTGGATTGTAGAAAGAAATTATTCCATAAAGCAACTTGATTGCTTCAAGCCAGGTAAGCATAGAATGCTTGGAGTACAAGTTTAGCTTTGTAACAGCTTGAAGAAACAAAACCTTGACTATTCAAAGCACATCACAATATTGAATGTGCTGCAAAAAATGCCAGCAAAAACAGCTCTCAAGAGTACACCTGCTTACTGTGTTAGGTGAAGAATTTTAAAGGAAAAAACTATTAGCATGCATGATTTCACAAGACCTCAAAAATTTAATTACACTCCAAAATGAGAAGATAGAGGGATAACATTTCAAAAAGTAGAAAATGAAAAGCTATGATCCTTCTATTTACTAATATTATGGAGGACAGTGAAACATTTTTACTCTACCAGCCCAGAGCTTTTCCTTACAACTGTGCATTTTACAATGACAGGAATGTTTCAGTTGGTGAAATCTGCCAATTAACAAGCAGGTGGAAATCTACAAATGTGACATCATACTGCAGGAAAAGATCAAGAGGCTTTCCGACTCAGTCAGCCTAGCACCAGCATCAGACAATTCTAGGACCACTTACACTTCATAGCAAACACCACCAAAGATTTTCAGCTGAACTACGACTACTTCAAAACAGATCATACCTCTAAGAAAGGAATGGGTCCAAAAGAGTTCATTAGGGCTTAGTCATGCTCTAAGTTTGAGGAACAATTTACACCGACATAACTAAAAGCTAATTGATAACTGCTGTCATTGTAGCCATGATAACAGAAAGCTAACAAATCTCTTTCTGTTTTTCAGGTAGATTTTGCAGCATACACTGATCTCCACTGTACCTTTAAATGGTACATCACTGCCCAGCAAAAGCTTGGTGTTCCTGTGTAAGCATCACTCAAAACACTACAGGTAAGCATATCCAACCACTCCTGCCACTCCTCCAAATTACATATACAGCATATGATTTTTGTGCATTTCAAGTAGCAAAGAGAGGAACTTCTTAAAGTAAATTTCATATAGAAAGCTTGTTATTTTAAGTCTGAAACTTGCAGTAACCTTCAAAAAGCAGCAAAAACCCTCAAAAAGAGCTTTACAAAAAAGCTAATAGATACTATCTAATACACAAAGGAGAAATAAAGTATTTGAATACTGTATTTACCAAAAGTTTAATTTATAAAGAGATCCAAGTCAACTCATACTTGAAGTCAATACCATTTTATAGGTTACATGACGATTGCAGCAGTATATATATAGGCAGCCAACATTTTGCAATAGGCTACTAACTGTAAGTTCAAAAACAGTGCAACATTATTATACACTTAAAACATCTCTTTCAAAACATCTTTGAAGTATCCGAATGTGGGTTTTGGTTGGTTTTTTAGGCTAAAGCATTTCACTGGAAATTTGTAAGAACAATTTTTTTTTAATTTTATTTTTTTTTTAAACTGGACTGTCATTTTTAACTAACAGCAATCATTTATTTGTTCTGCTCCTTGCTTTTTATTACAGCTATTCTCCTTTCCAGTTTTATCTCCTGTCTTTGCTGGACAGCAGTGTTGAAACATGATAACAAAGAGGATACAAATATTTCCAAGTTGTGTCCAAATGAAGAAGGGGGAAAACCTCTACTTCACTTCTGAATGACCTAGTAGTTCCTTAGCAATGCAAAGCAGAATACCTTCTACCTTAAGTGGTAGATCTTGTTTACTAAATGATCTCCTATAAATTCAAGCATTTGCAGTGAAGTCTATCTGAGATTAATTGGAAAGATTCTATAAATTATTGATGTGTCAAAAACCCTATCTCTTCTAAACAATTCCAAGGCCAAGGGAAAAGAAAAAAAAAAGAAAAAAAAAAAGCACTTTTCCCTGTTTCAATACAGATTTTTAAAAGTCTTTTCCTAACTAGTCTATTTCATCAGTAACCTGACTGCAACATTTTCAAACTCATTCTTTTATGCATTTTAAACCCATGCAAGAAAATTAACTACTGACAGCAACAGTTTGATTCCTGCTACATTCCTTTAGCAGAACCAAGGTAAAAACATACACTGAGAGCCCACAGGCAGATTAAGTGTAGCAGGAATAACAGAACTTTCCTCCATGTACTTCATAAGACAAAAGATGGCCTGAAGAGTCTCCAAATTCAACACCTATTTATTCCAAATGCTAGCTCAGAGAAATGGATGGGTTTTGCCTCACAGGCTGCACAGATCCCCTTGCCAGCAACTCCTGAGCTCTGCCTTTGCTTTTACTGTCCCTCCTCCACCATATCTCATTTTCCCAGCAGGATCTCATTCCTTGCTCTCTACTCACACATTCCTAGGATGCTACAGTAACGGACAATGCTCTTACCCTTCCTGGGGTCATTTTGTGGAGAAAACATGAAGCCCCCAAACAGGAACAATTGTGTTTTCCTGACAGACCTCCATGAAACAAGACAGTGGCGTCTTCAACCCTCATCCCTCACGCCCCCTCTGATTACACAAATACACAGATCATTTTAGTCCACAAATACCAGATCATTTTATCCTCTGCTTCTGTGTTTACAGGACTCCTAACATGACACTGTTTCCACAACGAAGAAAAGATAAAACTTCGCACCCATGTCTTCTAAGGGGCCCTTTCATTATCTCCTGAAATAAGGTCGGAAAGTAAAAGGAAATAAAAAACTTGTTATGGGTCAAAATAACTCCTTTCAAGCTTCCTGTTATTTTCATTGAATTGTGTTTCTTTTCCTGACTGACCTAGCTCCTTTCCTCTTTCAGCCTCTGCATGACGGGAGAGGACTTGTTAACATTCCCAGGAGCTGTTTAAACTACTATTATGGATAATTGCTATTGCTGACCGACTGTGAGGTTCATTTCAAGAAGACCTGGGAGCATAATTATTCCTACTCTGTTTAGACTGGATTGTCATTTCAACTACTCTCCTAGGTGCTTTATGGCCATCCAACTTCACAGTAGCCAGAAAAGTGAGGCCTTTTTCAGATGAACTGTTTCCATCTAGAAGCTGCAGTTATAACTGCACAAAATTATGGCACTACTTTTTCAACCAGAAAAATTCAAAACAGGGAGAAATATTTCAGGTTTTATCTGAAATACTAACTCAGAATTTGCTTGAATGGAGACATAAAGAGTCCTGTTGACAATATCAATGGCTTCTTTTCTAAACTGAATCTCTGTAGACACATTTTGTTGTTTTGTTGGTTCCCCCTCCCCTCAGAAGAAACGAGAAAAAAAACCTTTACAAATTATATTTCATCAATGACAAACATTTTCATACGTATGAACTACAGGGATAAACTCATTTTGCCATGGCCTTAATCATGACTAACATTTTGCTATACAATCATGTAGACTGAATTTCTGCAATTCCTGATATAATTCTTCCATAAACATTAATTTAAGAAAATAATTATGCAAGCAGAATATCATCATAATTATACACAGAGGTCCAAGATCCTGTAATTTAGATTCCTGTAAAAATCTAAAATCTACATGATAGAATTAATTATTGGGAACAGGCATAGAAAATACTTTTTTTTCTCACCTGATTACCAATAAATGAAATATCATTTTGTGCTAAATTTGCTATTTACACAAATAATTATCAAGTTTTTTAAAAAGTGTCTCTATTACCATCTGAGCATTTTTCAGTTGCTTTAGGTATGTTTCCATTTTTAAAATGTTAAACTTTCTACCCTCTTCCTGCTTTCTAGCTGCTTTGACAGACAACATTTGCAAAAACTATGTATGTACTTGGTAAGTACCAGGCTAAGCATTATCATTTTCTGCTTGCATATAATGCAGATTGATTATTCCCAAATACATTTTAAAATAAGTATTTATTGCAAGCAGCAAAGAACCAAGAGGGGATACTCCAGATCTAACTTTAAATCCAAGCTCAGGCATTCATTCAATGTGTGACCTCAGGCAACAGAATTGACCCCCTTCTAGTTCTGTCAATTCAACTAGCTAAAAGCAGGAAATCATTGAAAACCAGATGCTGCATCTAAAAGCAGATCTTCCCCAGGTAAATAAATTACAAGAGAGCCATGGGGATGAAGGAATATAGTGTTTCTTATTGTAAGAGTCAGGAAGGCATATGGATGTAAATTGGAAATAAGCAAGAGGTCTTTTAGCCTCAAGCTTCACTTTGATATTTAAAAAGCAGCATTTTTAGTGCTGTACAGATACTGAGATTTTTGTGCTATAACTAGACTACAAGGTTAGACTATCTTTATTCAAATGTATTCAGGTCATGTAATTACAGATGTTTGTTTTATTTTGCTCGAATTACTTTTCGGACACATCTTAAGTATTAACACCAATGCCTGATTACAACTGTAATAATGTAGGACAATGTCCAAAACTCAGACTTGTAAGGACTTTGGGAACTGTTGTAAATGAAGGCCATGGAAGCCATTATTTTGGAATACTAGGAGAGTTTGTGTCTGTCTTTCCTGTAAAGAGAAGAATGCTTGCAGCTTCCTAGCATCTCCCCCTTCCCCTGCATTCAGCTCACATCAAGCCACTTTAGATTATGGCTGTGGTTGCCAGAGTTATGAGTGTAAAGTACATGCAGGTTTCAGAACAGAAGCTACATACCCAATCCTGTTCCACATTATGCATTTATATATATATTTGGTTCACTTTTCCTACATCTGATAGAATGGCTGCTATTGCTCATCCAGGTCAATAAACACTTTTTAGGGCAAATGATTAACAGACAGGCATAGTGTCAACTTTCGATCTTACCATTGGACAAATACAACAGAAAATACTCATAGAGAAGACAAAACTGCAGCTCAGATCATTAATAAATGGACTAGAAGAAAGAAAAATCTGATTTGTTAAGTTAGGTTTTGGAAAGGTATTAAAATGTACAGGAGAGATTCCCACAATGTTCCATAACTGACAGTAGAGACGAGTCTACAGTGATGATACATCACAACATGGGAACTTTTTGAACTGTCTCTTGACAACTGTTTACACCACATTCATCATAAAGATCAAACTACATTTGTCAAAACCCAAAATAATTTATATCTACCAGAAGCCTGGGTATCAAGAACTTAAAAATATATTTAACTTGTACAGGAATGAAATACATTATTACATTCTACAAGCATTATATATAATCCTATAAACATTTTAATGTGTTCTTTGTTGATTTCTCGATGTGAAATTGTCCTGACATAAGCAATAAGTTAAAAGTACACAAGTAATAAATGTAGCTTTTTATATAGATTATTTTGGTATGAAAAGACTTCATGACCAGATTGTTTATTTATGCCTATCTAAAAAATAGCAGCTATTTACAGTGGAACACTTAACTAAGACAAGTGGGAGAACAGACTTTCAGGGTAAATTACCAGCACTTGGAAAATAAATTTTTACAAATCAACTGAAAAAACATAGCTTTTGTACAGAAATTTAGGACCAAAAAAGCCAGGCTCAATAGTTGTAACATCTGAGCTGTGATTTCAAAGGCTGTTATGTCTACCATTTCTCATCCCAGAATTCACAACATGTTCTCTGCTACACAAACCAATGTCTGTGCTTTTGTATAGCTAAAACAACTATCAAGTTCAGTAGGCATGTAATTTTTTTCACAGGAGCCATGAAATAGCTACACACTACAGAGGAGGAGACCTAGCAGTCAGGTTCTGTTATGTCTTTTTACTCCATGTCAGCATCTTGTCCAAAAACTATATACCAATAGGAATAATTTTTTCACCTTTACAAGATGTCGTCTTTGGAATTGTACTGTTTTTCAAATGAAAGCATGTCTGTGCATGTGTACACACATGGATTTTAAGAAAAAAATATACTGCAGCAAAGGTGTGATACTGATTCTGACACCAAATTTCTAGGCCAATACTGAACAAATTCTCTGGTGTATTTAATACCTAACAAATTAAATTCTGCTATGTACTGTTGTCGCTTTGCCTGTAAATCTAAATTCTCTATTAGATACTTTCTTCCTGCCACTGCATGTATAAGGGAGAAACACAGAAGTATACTGACCTCATTTGAAACTGCTGATACAAGGGTTAACATAAAATAATTCTGATCAGTGCTGACAGGTAGAGAAAGTTTGAAAACAAAACAAACAGACAAAAAAAACAAACCACACAAGAAGAAAAAAAATGAACTCACATCTCTTTTAGTGGAAAGAAAAAAAAACAGAAGGGGAAAAAAAAACCAACAACCCTGGAGTTTGCTTCTTACCGTAAAATGATGATAAAACATTAGAACTACTCCTCTTTTCCTGTAATTAAGATTGCAGATAATACAAACCATTACCTTTCTATATTATATAATTTAGTAATGCCATTAACTGTTTAGTTTTCCCTTTAAAGATCAGTCCTTGTAGAGAAGGTCAATACAAGCTTTTAACATAACACTAGAAATAAATGACAAATTTAATTTAGGCTTGCATCCTCTCACTTCCTGGAAACACTGGATTTCCTGATCTCAGTTAAGAAAAGGCAGCATGTCAGAGAAATAAGTGGTTTTACTATGCACCCCTTTTTAGCAAGATCCAGAAAACTAGGCACCATGAAGATGAATTCTTGCAGCCTATCTGTGTAAACATTAAGCACTCAAACTCTATGTCAGGCATTCAGGCTCCCTGTACAGTGTGGTAAATCAAGCATCCTAATATAGGATCCCAATAGTCAGTACAAAAAGTACAAACAAACAAACAAGAATACCTTCAAACCCTTATGTCTCCTGGTTTGGTGCTTTACTTCTTGCCTCTTCACCAGTTCCTTCCTCCACTTAGAGAGGCCCCAATCTAGTACTTGTTTCCTGAAGTCCATCTCCTACACTCAGTCATCATTCAGGGATTAAGCAAAGGGATATCACATATCACATCAGAAATAGGGATTTCTGTACTGAGGTCTAAACTTTGTTTTGGTCAGAACCCATACAGCCCTTTCCTGGCGGAGCACTCTATCTGCTAGTTTGGGAGCTATTCTGGAACAACAAAGCCTCACTAAATCTTAGAGGTGAAAAAGCCTGCAGAAGCTTTATACAGATGCAACATACGGGAGTGAGATTGCTTTTGTCTATCAAAATGTAAAATGAGTTATTGCATAACAGGGTGTTGTTTTTCATTAACTCATTTTTCTTTTTCTTTAATTTTGCCATTATATTGTCACAATTTATGCCTGCTCATGGTTTTAATAAAGCCAAAAATACAATCATGAGATGAGCAAGTAATAGCTACAAAGGATCAAGGACACGTGACTACCACTTGATGAGGACTGTAATTACTATATAAGCTTTGATTTGCATTACATTTTTTCAGTCTTTTTAAGATAGTTCAAGAAAGGAAAGATGTATGATAGAATGTTCTCATAAATAAAAGAGAAATTCAGAATTTGTGCTTCCAGATTTAGTCAGTAAATCACTTTAGCATTTCGAAGATTACACGTTTGGAATTAGATACCTACATTTCACCATTTCTTCCTAAATAACCCTCTTTTTTTCTCAACTGGCACTCAGGGGGGAGGAAGGGGGGGGCGGTGGGGGAAAGGTGTAGGTGGCAGAACTCTGACCCGGGGGGTGAGCGCACATGCTGGGGTAGGTTCCTTGGGAAGAGGCAGTGGTAGAGGAGGAAGAGGAGGAGGAGGAAGAAGAGGAGGAGGAGCACGAAGAGGAGGAGGAAGAGGAATTGGAAGAGGAGGAAGAGGGGGCAGACGCAGCAGCGGCCGAGGGAGCCTGGCTGTAAGCAGCCTGGCTATGGGGAGGGTAGAGGCGCAGCCCATAGGTGGCATGGGAAGGATGATGGCTGCTTGACTCCAGGCCATGAGGGTAACCCCCAGGGGGCTGAGGGGGAGCTGCAGCTGCTGGGGAGACCCCCCCGCCGCTCCCGTGGCCATGGTGGTGCTGCTGGGGTGGCTGCTGGTGATGGGGTGGCTGGCCTGGGAAGGGGGCAGCAGAGTGGGATCCGGTGTTGCCCAGGGGACGGCCGTAGGGGGGCGGCCCCTGGCTCCAGACCGGCTGGGAGGGCAGGGAGGGCTGGGTGTACTTGGGGGGCTGGCTGGACACAGAGAGGCCGCTGGGCGGGGGGAAGGAGTGCCCATAGGAGGCACTGTAGCTGGGCAGGGGCTGGGCTGCGGAGGGCTGGGGGTACTGGGCTGAAGAGCTGGAGGGCGGCAGCGGTGGCGGGGCGTAAGGGTAGCGGGAGGGGGCCAGGGCCGGTGCCTTGTCCTGCCCCATCGTGTGGGGTGAGGGAATGTGGCCACTCAAGGCTTGCCCCACCATCCCCGGGGAGCTGGAGGCAGCCACTGTGTTGTTGAGTGGGCGCAGGGCTGGCGGGGGAGGCAGATTGGCAGAGACATGGGGGAAGGAAGGGGCTGAAGCTGGGGGGGCAGCCAGAGGGTTGGCTGGGGGCGTCTTTTGAGGGGGGAGCCCCCCAACCACTGATGCCAGTGAGATGGGGGTGGTGGGTGGTGGATTGTGCTTGGTGCTCAGGGTCTGTTCACGACTCCCTGGTGCTGGCAGTCCCCCCACTCCACTAGCAATTTTGGCCCCAACCTGGACCACATTGGCCGCAGGGTAAAGAGGAGTGTGGGCAGAAGATGAGGAGGAGGAAGAGGAAGATGAAGAAGAAGAGGAGGAAGAGGAGGAGGATGAGGATGAGGAGGAGGAGGAGGCGGCGGAGGAAGGGGGAGCAGGAGGTGCAGCAACAGCAGAAGAGGAGGAGGAGGTGGGTGTCTGTGAGGCTTGAGCCTGGAAAATGCGGGAGGCCTGGCCCTCCAGCTGGGAGTGATAGCTGCCTGTGAGGGGTCCCTGGGGGTGCACCTCGCCTGGGAGCCCAAAACTGGGCTCAGCTGGACGGACCAGGCTGTCAGGAGGAGGAGCTACTGGCGGGCTCTGGGGGAAGAGCGGAGGGTGATGGTAGGAGTGAGATGGCCCCTGGGACAGCACAGAGGAAGAGTCGGAGTCATTCTCCACGCTGCCGGGACTGTAAACGCTGGGTGATGTGCTCCTGTTGTCCTGGTCAATGTCCCGTGGATCACTGCTCATCTCATCGTTGAAGCTGTGGCCATCAAGGCTGTCAACATCAGATGGGGATGGAGGGCAGGGCAGCTCCTGGAGCAGGAAGGAGAGGGACATTATGTGGCCTCTGAGACCACACATGATACTTTTCAAGTTCCCAGAGAATGTGCTTTCTGACCATTCTCTGACAGCACCAGAAAAACCCCCAGAGAGGAGGAGACATCACCTGGCAACACAAACAGCACCTGTCCTCCTGCCCACCCTTGGAGCAACTTCAGTGTTCTCAGGTCCTTCAGAAGCATCACACACTCAAGGAGGAGGTAACCAGGGGCACCTCATGTACAAAGGCAGCAAGGGAGGGCAGGGAACTGTTACAGATGGGGCTGAGAGTAAACAGATATGAAAGGTCCCAGCATGACCACCACTGGTGATGGGCCACTGGCCAGGGTATGATACCACTAGGTGGCACAGAGCAGCAAGTCCCATGATGCTCCCAGCACAGCCTCTAAGACCCAGAATTGGTCTTCTCATCCCTGCAGGGCTCTACCTCAAAGAGGGGACCTGCTCTGCTCTAGCTGCTACTCCTTACCTCCCAGAGTTCTCCCTGTGCTTCCCACTCCCTGCTCCTTCCCGCCACCTCTCACTCGGACAATGAAGCATTGGTGATCAAGCAGTTAGCATGGACAATTAACAAGTGCACTATTGAGCCTTGGGGCTTACGAGAGAGGCTAAACGGAAGAAAGATCACTGTTGAGCTGAGCAGAGTGTCCACGTGGAGAAATCACATAGGCACAGCCACAGCGGTTTACTTTCAATGCAAGCAAGTATCCCCCTTGCAGGCCTTTAAGGCCAGTTCCCTGAACAGGCTAATGGGGAACTAAGAAGCACAAGAAGTGAGTCCTCCTCCAACCATCCAACCACCAATCCAGCCTGGTGCTGTCAGCATTTCGGGAAAACCCCGCCACAACTCCGCAGAGCGTCACAGTCCCCTGCGGCCAAGGCAGAAGAGGTGGAGAGCTTCCATCTGCTCAGCTGACACTTCTGGTGGCATTTTTGTAGCCAGGCACATGCCATTAGGTTGGAAGAGCTGCAGTGTGAAACCTGAGGTGCCAGGGCTGCTGCAGGAACCTCAAGCTGAGCAGGCGTGAGCCGCACAGGCAGGGAACAGAAGACTCCTTCGCCCTGGACCCGAGACATGCCAATAATCACATCAGGGAGAGAACTCACCTCAGTTTTGGGTTTTTTGGGAGTGTTGGCGTCCTCCCCTTCACTCTCTGAGATCTCTTCTGTTCGTCCCTGCTTGCTGCCCTTGGGGGTGCAGGATTCCTCCACCCGGCCTTTCTGCAAGGGAGAGAACAGGGAGGTGGGAGGTTCACCGGGAAATTTCCAACCCTGCCAGGCCTTCACAAACTACACCGGGTAAGACACAGCCACCACAGTGTGCACTGAAGACCTCAGTAGAGCAACACTGAGCCAGGATACGACAAAAACTGGCATTAAAAAGGGCTGGTGAGATTGAAGACCAATTCTTGGAAGACGGCGACAAGCGCAAGATGCCGAGGGTGAGAGGACAGACAGACCTCGCCCATTCCAGAGAGCTAACCCAGCATGGGTTCCTTCGTGGATCCCTTCTGGTCTGCGTCTCTGAATCCCCAAACAGATCCTACCCGGTCTGGGCAGTCCTGGGGCACCCCATACTCGCGTACTCGCTAATACTACCTTTGTTGCTTGTCGGGATTTCTCAGCTTTGCCATCACTGCTGGAGGTGCTGACACCCCCAGGGGAAGCTCGGCCCCGTGACCTGAGCTCCTCTCGGGGTCCCGGAGTCTCTTTCTTCCGTCCACTCCGCATTGACATCTAAGAGAGGGATCGCTGCATCAGTTCTGCTTTGCACCTGCCTCCACTCCTGCCCTGTCCCCAGACTCTCAAAGCCTCTGAACCCCTGCCACTCCACTACACCAAACTCATCTCCACCAGCTTTGCTGGGAGCCTCAGTCCCAACCCAGAGCTCCAGCTTGGCTCTGGTGTCCCACGTTCCTCTCCCATCTCACGTACTGAGTCCTTGTTCTGTCGTGTCTTCATTCTTTTGAGTGAGGGACCCCCATTCTCCTTGGCCCGGTTTGATGAAAACATAAATCTTTATCACTCTGCACCCCCCTTCGGCTGCTCCTGGGGAGATGGAGACGGGCAAAAGCAGTTCTTCTAGAAGGGGAGATTACACCAGCAGTGCAGCAAGATCCCAGTGAATTCTGAAAGAAAGACGAGGAGATTAGAGGGGAGAAAGAGTGAGCGGACTGCAGGGCATCCTTTTGTGGTTTGCTCTAGAAATATGACAAAATTATTAGTTTCCTTAATTATTATTTACAGATGCAAAGATCTTTACCAAGAAGGCAATATACTTCCCTATCAGAAGGTGAGAAGATCTGGCCACTGTCACCTCTGATCTCCAATTTCCAGGAGCAATACCCACACAGTGCAGGGCAGTCAGGACCTAATGTAACTTTTCTGAGTAATGGTTATCAGTATGTTGCTTGTCCTCTGAAATAGTTGTACTATTTCGATTTCCTTGTGCTTTAAAATGATCCTAGTGACAATTTTCCTGACTTCTTAAATCTCTCTTTGCTCTCATGGCCAGCGCAGGAAGATAGACTCTCTGTGACTGGCCACGTGCTGTCATCAGCCAGCTCTGCGTAACGAGCCCCCGTGGCCTCTGCCGAAGGTGTTACACAGCCCTGCCCTCCCCAGGGCACACACACACACAGACGTGCAAGAAATGTGACAAAACGTGACCAGTCTGGCTGTTCAATGCCCAAGGTGCACAAATAGGGGCAAGAAAATGCAGTCAGCTTTGATTTTGCGGGATGAAAACAGAATCGACTCTGTTTAGCAGGGAGTGCCTGCCTAGGACTCCTTCTCCTCCATACCCTGGACTCTTTCTCAGTGTACTGGAGAGAGTCACGCTCAGAGATGCAGAATACATCCTTACACTTTGCAGCAGTGGGAAGTTTTCTGAGATCCCTCTGAATAAATTTACAGCTTTGTGACATGTCCAAAAGCACTGCAGATATTTCACACCCTGTTATGCCACACAGTTCCTAAATTAGAGACTGAAAGCACCAGGATTATTGCGTTAGCCTCAGAACTGGACTGAAGTGATTCAGGAATGCTGCTCCAGAAGCTCGTTTGCTCCATCCAGCTGAAGATCTTTTGCAATGCACTGCACAGATGTTACCCAAAAGACATTGTCCTTCCCCCACCTGTCATTCGAGGTCCTACATTTGACCTCTGGAATGGATAATTTGCAAGGCAAAGAAATGTATTTTGTAGATGAGGCATCAGGAGAAAAGAGACATATTTCCTGGGTTATATTATCAGATCTGGAAGCACAGAGAAATTTTGTGAATAAGACGACTTGAGATTTGGGACTCCTAAAGGCTGTTCCAGACCCAGAAAGATCAGCTTCCAGCCAGACAGTGCAGGAGCAGTC
Organism: Ceryle rudis; assembly: GCA_033439905.1. Classification (NCBI taxonomy): domain Eukaryota; kingdom Metazoa; phylum Chordata; class Aves; order Coraciiformes; family Cerylidae; genus Ceryle; species Ceryle rudis. The sequence continues at coordinate 16,461 of JAAGNO010022584.1, forward strand.
TGGATGCACTTTCACTTTTCCGAGAAGAGAGATGAAACCAGGGAACAGAGCAAAGGCACAAGCTAGGAGAATCCTTCAACTCCTGTGCAGCCCTGCTGCTGGACTGTGTTTGCCCTGGGGTCTCTGCTTTCCACCCCCTCCATCTCCCCACCCATGGAAAGGGAGTAATGACACTGGCCCGTCTCTTCTGGGGCTCCACATCTTTCCTGACCAATGCTTACAGCGGGCGATTGTTTGTTTTAATTTCATTAATATTTTATTTGACCCTCATCAGGAAAGCCACAGGGGACTCATCCAGTATTAATTCCCACACACAACAATTCATTAGCTGAGACCTCTTCTTTAATAGAAAAATAGCTTGTGATGGTTTATAACTGACCTAGTGGAGGCAGAACGCTCTCCTAATCCCTACCAGCTGACATGTTTTACAGCCTTACATTTCTGTCATACTTTGGCCTTCGGTTGCTAATTCACCCAGTTACACTAATGCTATTCTAGATAAGCATCTAGAATTAACATTTTTTACATGGAACAAACATTCTAAGTAAGGAGCTCCTAATTTAACTTAACAAGCATCATGTTGGCAGCCTTCGAGTATTAGCTCAGCTCTGAACACACAGAAGCAGCAACAGCACGTTACCAATATGTCCCTGCTCTTTACAACCAACAGGGATGCCACCCATACCTCCCACATCAAAAAAAAAAAAAAAAAAAGAACATCATAACGCAGCACACAGGTCTCACTTCAGCTTTCCAGTAACCCTGTGATGACAATTATGGTCTTCTTTCCAGAGAAGTGAGTCGGACAAATACTATTCAGCCAAGCAGCTACCGAAACGTCCCTTTTTAAGAGACACCAACTTGGTACTTTTGTCAGCAGCTGAAGATGTGCTGCCACAGACAGACAGAAACAAACAGGTATGTTTCAGTAAACATAATTAGTCACTGGGGTAGAAGCTTCTATCGCTCAGAGGGAAGACTTTAGTAAAATACATAACGGAACTGACACACAATTAGGCTCAGTGCAGCAACTGTTATGTCAGAAGCCAGATGGGAGGATCACACCACCACCTTCTAATCTTAACCTCTATGAAATAAAAACTTGCAATGTGAGCCTTGACAATTAACAAAGTTACACCTAACCCCTTCCACCACCAGATCCCTGTAAATGTCTCTGAAGAGTTCTTAGGGCTCTGTGCCTTTGGAAAGGAAATGAGACATTTGGCAGGGCTGCCGTTGAAGGGATAACCTTTTCCTGGCCCCGTGAAACCCTTTACAGGTTTGACTGAGTTATGAGGCATTGCAAATTGCTGTTTTCTGTTTGCGTTTCATACAACCCTGATTGGTTTGGCTTACTGCCCACAGCTCTCCATATTCTCATGTAAGCCTGGTGCAGTCTCCTGTGAGGAACACACACTCAACAGGCATCCCCACATGGAATCCAAAATGGACCCCTCTACTCCTCCTCCTCCTCAGCTCCAAGTAATTCTCTTTGCCAAAGGTGGACTGTCTTGCACAGCCAGCCAAGAGATCACAGGCTCCGGTTCCTCTTCTACTGAAGGAGGAAGATAAGCGCTCTCCTTCCCAAGCTGTAGTATAGAGCAGCTTTTCACAGGTAACAAAACTGGAATCAAGTCCATTGCAAATGAGATGCACTCAAGTTTTATCTACTTCAGTATACATCCTTGGCATCTCTCAGAAAGTTGGGTGAGTGTTTTGTCTGTGGCTCAGGGTAGCACTTACACATTAGATTGAAGGTCTGAGAAACTTTCCTAGATGGCAACAGAAACAGATGAAATGGGAACAGGACCAAGTTGTCTGGGATGCTGGGGGGGGGACTGGCCAGGACTGTAAATGATAAATCACATGCCCCAAAGGCTTGCACATGCTGGAGCTGTGCACACACAGGTACATCCAGCACGTCCCAACAGCAGGGAGGCAATTTCCAGTGAGACATGGAAGTCTAGAAGGTGCCTCCAGATCCATGGAGGGTGGTACTTAATGGCAGAGCAGGCTCCAGGATGAGCAGCCCGAGTCTGTGCCCGCAGTCTGCTTGAGGTTAAAAGCCAGCTAAGGTCCAGCTGGCCATCCCTGGGGCCAGTGACAGGAGATGGGAGAGCTGAATGCTCTTGGTACCCATGTCACTTAAGAAAAAGAGCTAACATTACCATTACTTCAGCAGTGTTTCTTTAGCTAGCAAATATTTAGGGTCCTTGCTGAGATAAGCTGCTGGTACTCAGCTGTCAATAGTGAACATGGTCTCTTCCCTTCTTTTCCCTTCCTCCTTCCTCCTTCCCTGGTCTTTTCCCTTCCTCCTCTCTTGGGGAAAAAAAACCAAAAAAAAACAAAAAAAAAAAAAACCCAAACAAGAACAAACCAAAACAAATCATCTGCTTTGTTTTATTATCTGCTACTCCCAATCTTCTCTGCCTGTAACACCCAAGTTATCTAAGGCATTCAGACCTGGTCCAAGCAGGAGGGGAGGTGAAGCGGGCAGAACTTACTGTAGTATGTGACACAAGAGCCCACCCTGAGCTAGCCAGAGGCACCGAGTGCAAAGATGTCAAGGTGCATGGCTGGATCATTCAGTCTCAAAGAAGAAATGAACGGAAAACTCTGCCACCCATCAGGACCACAAATGCTGCAAGAAGGGGCAATTTGACAGCATCTGTACTTTTAAGCAAAATGGGACAGTGCCTGTTCTCTGGTCCTGGGAGAGACTGGCATTACACAGCTTGCACCCCCTGCCCCTGTCCAAAGAGGGACAGGCACATCAAACATGGCCACAGGCAATCAGTTTATTCCTATGCCAACTCCTACACCACGCTCAGACATCATCTGGGAGAGCGCTCATTGGCACAGACCAAAGGCTGTACAAAGGAACACCATCTTCATGGACATGGACAGACAGTGCTGTGTGTGCACCACTGCTGGGACCCATTTAGTTTGTTACTATAGACATAATCAGCATTATCTTCCACTAGATGCTAGTCCACGGAAAATAAGTTTGGAGTAAGGAGTCAGTGAAGTTCCAGTCTAAGTACAGATGTGCCGAAGTTCAAACCTCTTGTTTTATTCATTTGGGAGCTGTGAAAAGTACACAGTGACTATTCCTTGAGTAATTTTTTGAAATGTAGGAACTAGATCCAAAATCCCATGGGAAATTAAAGGCATTTGGCATGCAAAAGCAGGGACTCAGAAGTCAGAAGACGAAAGAATTAAACTGAGTTTGCTTCTCTCCAATTCACTAGCTCTTTGTTCCCACCCTGGTTTTTCCTCTTCCCCCTTCTGCAAAGGGCTGGGCTAACACTAGAGACAGGAACCCGGGTGGCAGAATGAACACAGCTGTTTTCTAACACAGTGCAGATGCTGGAAAGTGCCAGTAGGATGGGATGATAACCAGTGAGTGGATCCCTCTTGACAGGTAAAGGTGACTCAGAAGGGAGTGCCTACTGGAGCAGTATAGCCAGGGAACATGCACTGTGAGTGGGAAATCAGAAGGTGGCACATCTATCTGTCTGTCTGTCTGTCTATCTATCTATCTATCTATCTATCCATCCATCCCCACTCAGTGAATTATGGTCTCAGGTATTTTTAATTCCTGTCTCCATTTCCCTCATTTTATAAAATGAAGGGAAAATTCCCAGAAATCAGGCTTAACAACTGTGTAGTACCTTGAAAACACAAAATTTCATCCAAAACACTGCAATCAAGACAACCTGAAGTACAACATTTCCCAATGGCTAATTATCTGACTTCACGCTTGAACCCTGGCATCTTCCTACAGGGCACAGCAGAGAAAGAGAGGGAAGGAAAGGGAAAAGCACCGAGTTCAGTGTCAGCAATGAACAAACAGGTCAGGGTTCAGCTTGCGTGTCACAGTTCTATTGTCAGTCTTTTGATAGGTACATGGAGCGTGACATTACTGCAAAAGGGAAAATGATTGTGTGAGCAAAGGGATTAGGACGCCAAATGGTTGAATATCAAAATGGCAGTGGGCAAATGCTTGTGGCTAACATTATTTTGGGTGTGAATATTCCCATGACTTGCAAATATTTTTTTTTTTTTACTCAGTAAACTACATTGCTTCTTAACAAAATTAAATAGAGAAAAGGTAGTTTTGAAACACAGGCATTTTTCTGTCTCCTACCAAGTAATTGCAACACTGGGTGGATTCAGGGGCTGTGAACTCAGGCTGGAAGGTGGCTTAATTAAGTAGTAAGACTGTAGACCTGGTTAAATAATCCTACTCCAGTTAAAACTCTTCCCTATCCAGTGGATGAAGTTTAACTACATCCTTCCAGCAATTCTAAGGTGAAGTCAGGGGATCCCAGGGGACTGAAATATTCATGAGCCCAGGCTGAAGGCAGTGAGCATTAGCTAAAGCTTTCTCCACCTGCTCACCTCTCTGCTCCCACAGGCCACCCTTGCACGCGTGCACGCTCCCCCCGGGATCAGAACATGCACCTCCCTGTCCTCTGCAGCCTCCCCTGCACTGCACCGTGACAGAAACATCCAACCACTGGACGTGGCTGGGAAGGGCTGAGACCTACCCTGCTACAGAGGCTTGGCAGCACAGCGCTACACGGCAAACTTAGACAGAAATGCCTGCAACACGAGTGAGAACTGCTCCTACTGCTCAGAAATCATAACATGAACTCAGTATAAAAATAGTTCGGTATAAAACCAGTGACAGTTGTCAGACATTTTTGCCATTTCCTATAAACAAATTGATTTTATATTGGCAGCATACTGAAGTTCGTTAGATACTATCTTCAAACTACTGCATAAAACAGGTCACTACAAAGTGTTTTAAAATAAATTCAATCAAGAAATGTAAATGTATGCTTTCAGAAACTTTATTCTGTACCAAAGGGCAAATTACACACATTTTAATACACCGGCTGAAAGACCCCCCTCGATTTAGAGCCTATCTGGGTATATAAGAGAAGAGCAGGTTCACAATCCCATTGTAAGATCAGGTTCAAGATCACCCGGGGAACCTGAACATATATAAGTCTATGGGACCTGACGAGATGCACCCCAGGACATCGAGGGAATTGGCTCAGGTAGTTGCCAAACCATTCTCCGTGATATTTGGAAAAAATCACTGCAGTCAGGTGAAGTCCCCAGTGGCTGCAGTAAAGAGAAGAGTGCACCCATTTCTAAAAAGGGTAACAAGGAAAACTCTGTGATCTACCAGCCAGTCAGTCTCGCCTCAGTGCCTGCTAAGATCATGAAGCAGATCCTCCTGGAAGACAATGTCAAAACATATGGAAGACAGGGAAGTGATGAGAGACAGCCAACACGGCTTCACGAAGGGTAAATCATGCCTGACTGAACTAGTGGCCTTCTACAATGGAGTGACCACATCAGTGGACAAGGGAAAACCTATGGATACCATCTGCCTGGACTTCTGTAGAACCTTTGATATGGTCCCCCACAACACTCTTGCTGCTAAATCGATGGATAAAGAATTGGATGGATGGCCCACCCAAAGAGTTGCAGTCAACAGCTCCATGTCCAGGTGGAAGCCAGTAATGAGTGATGTCCCGCAGCAGTCTGTAGTGGGAGCAACACTATTTAATATCTTCATCAGTGACACAGACAGTGGGATTGAGTGCACCCTCAACAAGTCTGCAGATGACACTGAATGGGGCAGCTGATACACTGGAGGGAAGAGATGCCATCCAGAGGGACCTTGACAGGCTTCAGTGGGCCCATGTGAACCTCACGAAGTTCAACAAGGCCAAGTGCAAGGTACTGAACCTGGGGCGGGGCAACCTCTACTACCCATGCAGGCTGGGGGTGAAAGGAATGAGAGCAGCCCTGCAAGGAAGGACTCGGGGATACTGGTGGACAAGAAACTGCACATGAGCTGGCAGCGTGCACTTACAGCCCAGAAAGCCAGCTGTATCCTGGACTGCACCGAAAGAAGTGTATCCAGCAAGTCAAGGAAGGTGGTTCTGCCCCTCTACTCTGCTCCCGCAAGACCCCATCTGGAGTACTGCGTCCAGCTCTGGAGTTCCCAGTACAAAAGAGACATGGACCTGCAGGTCCAGAGGAGGGCCAGAAAAATAGTTGGGAGTTATTCAGCCTAGAGAAGAGAAAGCTCCAGGGAGACCTTATTGTGGCCTTTCAGTACTAAAAAGGGGCCTATAAGAACAATAGAGGGACACTTTTTACCAGGGTCTGTAGAGACAGACCAAGGGGCGACTGTTTTAAACTGAAAGAGGGTATTTTTTTTTTTTTTATGATGAGGGTTTTGAGACACTGGAGCAGGTTGCCCAGAGAAGTTGTGGATGCCCCATCCCTGGAAGTGTTCCAGGCCAGGTTGGATGGGGCTTTGAGCAACCTGTTGTAGTGGAAGATGTCCCAGCCCACAGCAGATGGGCTAGATGGTCTTTAAAGGTCCCTTCTAACCAAACCAATCCATGATTCCATGCCTGAAGTAATACCTCCCGTGCAATACAGGGGCTCAGCCTGAGCAAACAGATTTAATCCCTCTCTTATATGTACTTATCAACTTGTAGACAGTACTTGTTGACAAATTCACCTGTCATGCTACCTAGGCACTCCCTCTCCCCAGCAAAATAATAAAATAGAAATTAAAACACGTTTCAGGACAGGGTGCCAAGTAAGAGTACTAAACATAAACTTACAGAGTGCTGGCAGTCTTAGAAGATAAAGACAGTTTACATTTTATAAAGCCTAATATTAAGTCTTATTAATGTTTTGTTTCTTAATTCTGCACAAGCATAAGGAGTAAGAATGTTGAGTATGAAAGTTGTAATTCTGGAACTTCCATTCAATGAAAAATGTATCTGAGAAAAAAAAAAATAGTATCTGATGAGGAGAGTGAAATTAAAACAATTAGAACTAAAGCAAGGTAATAAATAACAAAAACAATCATGCATTTACCAATAGCTTGATTAACAGCACTGAAAATACTCATTTTTGCAGAAGCAACTGGAAATAAAATCTGATTCACCAAATGAAGGTTAGATGTATTAAAGAAGATTATGTTAATCATAAAACAATTCCTGAGGGCACACTAAAATGGCTGTAAGTATAGAACAAATTTACTTTAAAATCTCAGAAGAATCATTCTGGCTCCCCAGAGGAGGGCCTCCAGATCTCTTGGGAGACACAGGCTGGCAGAGCCCAGCAGAGGATCACAAAACCCAACGCAGAGGGCTCTTCCCTCTGTGAGGGGGATGGAGGCCTTCAGATGAATGATGCAGAGGAAGGACACATCACACTCTCCATACTCACTATTTTAAGAAATGCGGTGTATTTGCAATGCCTGAACACACCTTGCCTGTTAGGGGTTAAGGGTCTATTGTAACACTTACCACCTCTTTTTATACATAGATAACCCTTCACTGAGGAATGCAAAGCCAATTACTCAAAAGACAATCAAGGCTAGTTGCCCAGAGGCTCAAAGGAAGATGTTGACCTGCAGGTCTCCTCTCCAAACTCCTGCTCTCAGCTGGGCTGACCCCAGATCTTGATGGGGCTGCTCACGGCCTTGTCCAGGCAAGTCCTGAACATCTCAAAGAGAAAAGCTTCCCCAGCTGACCTAGGACATCTATTCCTGTGTGAAAATACCCATTACCAGTTGCAACTTGCGACCGTGACTCCACGTACCATTGTTGCTATACAGAAGATGGCCATCTGTCATCCCATCACAGTTCCAGACTTCTGCTCCAAGTCCTTACTGGGTAAGATTGCTGGCAACTTTGCAGCTGCAGGACATGTGTAAGAATACAGGAAACCAGAAGCTGAATGTAAAGTCAGTGTGGTCACACCATCCATCCATGCATCCCTCCCGTCAGTAACAGACCAGTGAACAGCAAACATGGTCACCCCTTTCTGCCAAGACCGTATCTTTCTGAAGCTGGCAGAGGGAGGCCTGGATAAGGACAAGACTCTGCTCAGGGCCCTCAGTCCCAGGCAAACTAGTTGGAGTGTAGAGAAGAACCAGAGAGAAGATCAGTAGCTGGAATGATCAAACTTGCAAAGGAATTTGAATGATGAAGTGCTGCAAGTATCAGGGTAGGTGGAAGAAAACCTGCTGGATCCTCACAAGGATCAATGTCCTACCTCCCAGTGGTATTAAGTTAGGAGGCACTGTCAGTATGGTAGATCACAATTTAAGAGAGTACTTAAGAGAATAAAACAACTAAAGAAGCAAAACCAGGATGGATACAGAAAAAAAGGGCAAAGAGAAGCCAATGTGGCTGACGAAAGTAAATTAATGAGGGTAATAATGAGGACAAGAACTAACTTAGAACTGTAGAAAGACGTTTCCAAGAGGAGTGACTGGGCAATTAAATGGCACACGATCTTCCATCTAGATAAATATAAAGCAATGCATAAAGAGAAAAACAATTCCACCTCCACACATAACATGAAGGACTCTGAGCTGATTGGTGCCACTCAAGAGTGATACTCCTGGGATACAAAAGGCAGATCCATGAAAATGTCACCTTAGAATTCAGCAGCCATCAAGACAGTGAACCGCATGCCAGAAATTCCTGGGAAAGGAACTGAAAACAAAACAAGAGAATGTCATTATGCCCTTGCAAAAACCCATGGCTCTCCCACATCTTGAAATGTGCGTGCAGTTCTGCTCCTTCTACCAGGAACTAGAAGGCACAATAAGAGGCACGACTGAGCGGGTTAGAGACCTCTCTCCAGAAAAAAAGGTTACTATGTGAAGATGTGATCGAGCTGTAAAACCATATATGAAAAGTAGAGATTGGGTTGGAAATAATTTTTCACTGCCTCTTCCAGTACAAGAGCTGAGGACCATTAAATAACACTACAAAGAAAAAAGTTCAAAACTAACAAAAAGAGTTAGTTCTCTAAATGGATGGCTGCAGAATTTCCAATCAAAAGACACTATAGGTGCTAGAAGTTTGCATGGACTTCACAGGAGACTGGAGAGGTTCACGCAAGAGAGAATTCACTGGCGCTTTGTGACTAGCTAGAAGCCACACCCAGCTGTGGCAATTCCTCCGCTGGAAACACTGGGAAGCCAAAGGAGTAGCAGAGAAAAAGAGCACTTAAGCTTGTCTTAACTAACCTTCCTTCCTAGGACTTGGCAGCAACCATTGCTAGAGCAGCAGACTCAGAACTGCGATGGACCTAGTGGGGTCACTGGCGGGTTTTTCACAAGTTCAATATTACCAAGTGCCGAGCGATACACTGAAGAAAAGTGATAAGCACATCTGTAATAAGAACTTCTGCTCATCAGCAGGGAGCGCTGAGGAGAGGCATTTACTAGTCACGGGACGGCTCTGGGCACCACCGTTATTTCAAAGGCTTCAGGCAACATATTATCAAGCAATGAGAAAAGGTATTAAGGCCACTGGACGTGGCACTTGTCAGACATCCTCTGGTAGACCGTGTAATGCTTCAGTTACCCAACATTGGGAAATATCAAAGCGGATTGGAAAATGTGCAGAAAGCAGTTTTCAGAATGTTGAGGGACACAAAGAGTCTCTCTGTTATGTACAAGACCTATAAAGACTTTACTGTCTGTAAAACACCAGAAACTCAATACAAAGGAGTCAGAAGGGGTGTTTAAGCTAACGGAGAAGGATGCTTGGTGTAAGAACAAACGGGTATAAAAAGGCCACCAACAATTTTAAGATGGAAATGAGAAGACTCCTGGCCATACAGCGAAACTCTGGAACAGCTGTCCCTGGAGCATAACAGAGGCAAAAGAAAATCATTAAGACAGAATTCACTATGTTTGCAAATGAAAGTAGGTTGTATGGTGCCCAAAGGGACTGGGAGGCAGTGCCGAAGGGCAGAGAAGTCCAGGAAGGCTGGACATTCTTCAAGATGTCATGAGGTTACGCAGGGATATCGTAAGAAGGGCCAAAGCCCAACTAGAACTTTATCTGATTACTGCTGTAAAAGACAATAAAAAAAATGTTTCTATAAATATATTACCAACAAGAAAAGATGTCCTTTATTGGATGCAGGGGGAAACAGTGGCAAAGGATGAGGAAAAGGCTGAGGTATTTAATGCCTTCTTTGCCTCAGTCTTTACAAATAAGACCTGTTGTTCTTGGGGTACCTAGCCCTCTGAGGTGGAAGACAGGGATGGAGAGCAGAATGAAGTCCCCATAATCCAAAGGGAAATGGTTAGCAACCTGCTACACCACTTACACACACACAAGTCTATGGGGCTGGATGAGATCCACCCAAGGGTACTCAGGGAGCTGACGGAAGTGCTCATCAAGCCACTTTCCATCATTTATCAGCAATCCTGGCTAACTGGGGAGCTCCAAGCTGACTGGAAATAAGCAAATGTGATGCCCATCCACAATAAGGGCTGGAAGGAGGATCCAGGGAACCAAAGCCCTGTCAGTCTGACCTTGGTGCCAGGAAAGACTATGGAGCAGATCACCTTGAGTGCTATTACACAGTACGTACGGGACAACCAGGTGATCAGGCCCAGTCAGCATGGGTTTATGAAAGGCAAGTCCTGCCTGACCAACCTTATCTCACCTAGTGGACAAGCTAGCTGTGAATGTTGTCTGCCTGGACTTCTGTAAAGCCTTTGACAGTTTCTGACAGCATTCTCCTGCAGAAACTGGCTGCTCGTGGCTTGGATGGGTGCACACTCTGCTGAGTAAAACACTGGCTGGATGGCCGGGCCCACAGAGTGGTGGTGAACGGAGTTAAATCCAATTGATGGCCAGTCATGGCCAGTCACAGGTGGTGGTGTCCAGGGCTCAGTACTGGAGCCAGTTGTGTTTAATATCTTTATCAGTGATCTGGACAAGGGGATCAAGTGCACCCTCAGTAAGTTTGCAGATGATACCAAGTTGGGCAGGAGTGTTGATCTGCTTGAGGGTAGGGAGGCCCTACAGAGGGGATCTGGACAGTCTGGATCACTGGGTCGTGACCAACTGTATGAGATTCAACAAGGCCTAGTGCTGGGTCCTGCATTTCAGTCACAACAACCCAACTACAGGCTTGGGGAGGAGTGGCTGGAAAGCTGCCCAGTGGGAAAAGGACCTGGGGGTGCTGGTCAACACCCGGCTGAACATAAGCCAGAAGTGTGCCCAGGTGGCCAAGAAGGCCAATGGCGTTGTGGCCCGGATCAGAAATAGTGTGGCCAGAAGCAAGGAAGTGATCGTCCCCCTGTACTTAGCACTGGTGAGGCCACATCTCAAATACTGGGTTTGGTTTTGGGCCACTCACTACAAGAAAGACATTCAGGTGCTGGAGTGCATCCAAAGAAGAGCAACAAAGCTGGTGAAGGGTCTAGAGCACAAGTCTCCTGAGGAGCGGCTGAGGGACCTGGAGTTGTTTAGCCTGGAGAAAAGGAATCTCGCTCTAACTACCTGGAAGGCTGTAGTAAGGTGGGGGCCAGTCTCTTCTTCCAAGTAAATATCGATAGGACAAGATGGAATGGCCTCAATTGTACCAGGGAAGGTTTAGATTGGGTATTAAGAAAAACTTCTTCACTGAAAGGGTCATCAGACATTGGAACAGACTGCTCAGGGAAGTGGTTGAAACACCATCCCTGGAGGTATTCAAAAGATGCACAGATGCGGTGCTTAGGGACGTGGTTTAGTGGTGGACGTGGCAGTGCAAGGCTAACACTTGGACTTCATGGTCTTAAAGGGCCTTTTCCAACCTAAATGATTCTGTGACTCTATGACTTTGCAGCCAATGACACTCTTTTGATTCTCTCTTTCTAGGGATTCACAACTGACAGCGAAGACAACACGAGAGCAATGTGTGCAAAGGGCAAGCAACTGAACAGGATGAAGATGGAAAAACAAATCCAGAAGGAAAGGACTGAAGCAGGGCCAGGGAAACGGGCACAGCAACAATTGTACAGCAGACCTGAGATACTCATAAGCTTTGAGTCACTCCCTTGTTTGGGATCCCACAGCTTTTTCTTGGTCTACAGAACTGGCCAAGTGGGATGATCCTGCCCTCGCCTCTGGGGCTGAGGGAAGGGAAATCAAATGGTGTGTCCAGCATGATTTATATGGAAAGACATTGCTGGAGGTCTCCTCTCAAACCCCCTGTTCATAGTAAGCTGCAAAGCTACATGAGGTTGTCACAAACACCTCAGAAACCGGTGTCCCCCATCTCTCTGGGAACATGTGCCAGTGGTGAACCACCCTTGGGAGGAAAGGGAAGTTTTGTGCTACATACTTCACCAAGTTCACAGTGAAGTATGAGAGTTTAGTTCTTGCAATTTTATGAGATCGGTAAACATAGTGTTTATGGCTAAATCAAGGTCTTCCTGGTTATGATACAATGAAGGATTATAGGACACAAGTATCCAAAATTCTCCCCAATCCCAAGAGAATTCAAAGCAAGCAATTCCTACTAAAGTGCTATCGCCTACAATTTGCCTTACAGAACACAGACATAGGCCTCCAGCTCTCAAATGGGTACCTGAGCTGAGGGGCTGAGCCCAAATGAGACTCCAACTGAACTACCAAAAAAAAAAAAAAAAAAAAAAAGGCATGATGGCAAACGAAACCACCGCCCGAGATCTTTTTAATGCCTTGGGTTATCTTTGAAAGCAACACATGACAAGCTGTGGGCTAAAGCTCGGTGCACAGCTATGGCACAGGCATGACTTCGCCCAGCGAGAAGACCTCATACGCAGATCCACTATCAAACTACAAGCTCCCCAAAGCTCGCTGTCGAGAGGAAACAGTGGCCTATCACAGACTGTCACTGGTAGCCGGTGAAGGCACTGCATGAACAAAGTTTGCAGAAACACGGGTAAAGTTTGCAGGTGGTGCTGAGGCAGGTGAGATGGTAAATGCTGAAATGGAAACTCCTTCACAGACCAGTTGGTGTTACTGCTGCAATGGGATCACACAAAAAGATAAGCATTTTAATTATGGAAGATTTTTGCATCAAGAACAGAAATATGTAGAATGCTTTCGATGACGCAGATCCGAGGATACACAGAATCTCAGGAAAGGCCTCGTAATTAACAGCTGATAGCAAATTGAACATGAATTCCCAGCACAGGACTTCTAAGGGGGCTATTCCTGAAAGAAAGAAGCCCACCGATGCATAAAGAAAGGAATACTCTTCAGGAGCAGGAATAGAGAGATGATTCTTACCTGACTATATAGAGGATTAGTGGGACCATTATGGGAGAAGTGTATGCATTTTTTACCTGTGTACCCCAAAAAGAATGCTGACAAATTGAAAAACTTCAAAAAAACCCTAAGAAAGTCTGATATCAAACTCCTCACTCTTCCAGTAAAAGCCTTAAGAAACTCAATAGATTTAGCTTATCAGAGAAAAGGTTATAAGGTGACTTGAAGATGGCCTATGAGTACTACAAAGGGAGAAGATTTCTGATAGCAAAAGGCTCTTTAACCTACAAGACAAAGACCCCAGATCCAATGGATCTAGCTGAAGCTAGACAAATTCAACACAGAAGTAGTAGAAAATCTGAAAACTGGGAGAAATCAAATACTTGAAAAACTTGCATAGGGATCTAGCGGATCAGTGGAAATCTCTTAGGGCTTTTTTTATTATTTTCTTTTAAAATAAATAGTTTAATATCTGCAAAGACCACCAGGTGACATTTTCCACCATGTGCTGTGCAGGGAAGGGGACCAGACAGTTGACCAAGACAGGTATTTCAATAGCAAAGTCATTAGGGAGGCTGGCCAAGAGGGGATGGGGTCTAGCTCTGGGTGAAAATGCACTTTGAAAGCAATGATCTAGCAACAGATGACTGGATAAACTGCTCTTCATAGAGGGTAGACCCCTTTCTTGTGTCTGGCAAACTCTTGAGTAATTCTAAGGCGAATCACTTCATCTATTGCACTGCTTGAAAGAAAAACAGTCGTATATCTAAAATACTATGCTATAGATAAACTTTATATCCAATGCACTACGCTATATACATCAATATAAAATTTAATATAAGACATAATGTCATTTATTGTGTAAGACACATTATATTATACAGACTATTATATATATTGTGATACGCACACACGCTTTATATATATATACACACAGACGCAGAGTATATCAAATCCACTGTCGAAAGAGATTAAGGTTGCTCAAATGCAACCTTCACGTAAGTGATCTATAACACAGAGAGATCTTGTGGAAGAAACAGGGCATCACCAAGTGCCTTGTAAGGCAGGGAAGCACAAGACTAAAATTTTCCAGCTAAACTGATCTATGATGAACAATGCCACCGGGGCAAGAGACGTGAAGAAAGATCGAAAGCAACCAGCTACCCTTCTTCAGCAAAGCCCAGACAGACCATCATTGGCTGAAATTGCTCGGAGAAGATACTGCAATTACCCTTTGGCTTATAGGTGAAAATATTGCCACAAGAGTCAATCAAATATTGGTATTTTTACAGGAGACAGTAACAAATCAGTGTTTGCTGCCACAACAAACACAGAAATCAGACTGCCAAGAGATTTCTGTAGGAGCATTATCAGAACTGGAAGCAAGACAATACTTCTGAAGGGTTTGCTTCCTGACAAAGTTGACTTGTGTTGAACTTTTAACATACACCAAATCCTCAGCCTCAAGTGCTCGAAGCACAAATCAGCCAGACTAAGGTAAAGAGGTGAAGCTCAAACTGCTTAAGCTGGAAACATCCCCTCCTGTCTCATCATTCCCCACAGACATCTCACTGAGAACATGGGCTGTGGACCCACAACTGCCCACCACGTGCTGAAAAGTCAGGAAGTTTCTCCAGTGTTCAGTGCAGTGTGAATGGGACATGTACCTGGCCAACCTGGCAACACAGGTCTCGGGCAGCTTCAGTAACTCAGGCAAGGCACCGAGATGTTCATGTTAAACCATCTGCTGTGACCAAGCAAGCACATTAATTCATTCTGCAGAGAATACATACTGCAGGTATAGCTCACTTGGTTAAGAGTATGATATTTTCAGAGATGCCTCCAATTTTAAAAACACTCAGAACTTGCAGTGCCTCCTCCTTTGGCCTTTAAGAAATTTATAAAGCATTACTGTTCTTCACTAAGAACAATCCTCAAGAAGTACAGATGGAAGAGATGATGTGATAACTGCAGGTAATACACTTCATACTTCCATAGCATCTCCTAATGGAGGAAGAAAGAGAAAATCCACTGGAGACAAGGAAAGTAGTTTATTTGTCCAAAAGAGAATGGGAGAAGAAAAAAACAAAATCAGAAAACAAACAAACCAACCCAAACCCACCACAGAACTGGGGAAGATACAGCAGCTTATCAGAAGGAAAGGCAGACACCCAAAGAGGAAAAGTGCACAACCAGGTAATCATTCAGGTGGATATTTAAGGAGGGGCACAGCTCAATCAACGCTCAGACTAATTCCAGAGCCTGCATTTGCAAAGCTATTACACCCCAGATCTGGTAAATAAATAATCGTTCCCTACACAGCTCTGTATTCCACAGCAACTGCTGCCCTCAAACTCCACACTCCCTCTCCTCCCCCCAAAAAATTGCTATGAACATGAGGGAGCTTGTGGAGGAACCAGGAAGGTACACAAGGAGTGACAGAAACTTAACACTGGGAAGAGGAAAACCTTCTTGATTACTTTCAGCTACAAATAAAACCAGAATTAAATACTTCAGTTGGAAGGAACCTACAACGATCAGCTGCTCCCCCTCTTGAAGATAAATACAGATGGGGTTGCTTTCAGTATAGTAATCCCACTATGCTATAGCATCGTAATTGGTTGCATGCCCATTATGATTTTGGAATACGAGTATGCTCACGAGAAACCTTTCTGTAATTCCTTGTGCAGACAAACATTAAAGGTGAGAATGCCAAAACCTTCCAGAGGTATCCAAGGGGTACAAAATCTGAGGGAGGAGGTAAATGCATATGAAGAGAGGTAAAGGCAGGCTACTGCAGCAGGTTAAACCTGTTCATCTTCATTAGGATTCACTGCACATTTAATTTTCAACTGTTTGGAGGGGTTTTATCATTTCCAGCAAAACCCACGGTACATACTTGAAAAGCTCCATCATGAATCACAACTGGAGAAGCCTGGTTTGAAAGACCAGATAATTCCCAAGAAGTTGGGGAAACTGTGCAGTCACCAATAACCAACATAAAAATAACAACTTGGACAAGAAATTGAAAAAAGGATGAAATTCCTTACAACAAACAATTCGACCATTCACATTTACAAGTGTCTCATCCATGGGTGAGGATCTTAGTGCTCCAGCCCCTCAGGGATGCACATGCAACACAGCAGTGATGCGCAACATCTTCAGGCTCAGAAACAAGGAGGGTCCAGCCTTCAACTAAAACAACTGTAGGACCTGGGTTACAAAAGTGAGGTAAGCAGGCAGGTAAGCAGGACTTGGCTGATGCACTGACAATGCCACACTGATTACGGTGGCAAGTCAGGGCTGAACTCCGAAGCTTTCAGCACATGCAAACCTGCAGGGTATGTAACCATGCCCCACCATTCAGGTGGACACAAACAAAATGGCATTTCCAACTCCTTCTCCTTTGCTGCCCTGCTTCATACCTTAGGATAATGGCCCAGTACTTTCTCCTCACTTTTCCAGTGCTGGAAAGCGCAGAGTTCCCATGCAATCCACCCAATACACTCAGAAATAACGAAAACAGATTTGAGTAGCTAGCTCAGTAAGGACATGCGGCTCCTCAAGAACCACGGCACAGCAAAATAGACCCTGCAGACAAAAGGCACAGAAATTCTCACACGAGCCATCCTGGCAACTCAGTAACTTGCCGCTCAAGTCAAGGCAGCAACAGCACTGAGACAAATGCAAAGAAAGATCCTGCCTGTCTCTGAAACAACTTCAGGAACGTACAGTAGCTATCAAGACAGAACCCAAGAGCAAGCAAAGGCAGTGTGTGAAGTAATGCCACGGTGACCAAATGGCTGCCACTTCAACAGCACAGCAGCCACTCGGCAAAATACAACTGGCAATATGCTGGGCAACAGCTGAGGCAGACACTGGCCAGCAGCCTGCAGAAGCCAGCAGGGTGGAAGTGCCACCGGCTCGATGGCACAGCGTGGGAAATACAGATGCCACTTCTCAAAAAAAAAGCCCTAAATTGCAAACGGACAACCAGCCCAACACGAGGGTTCTCAGCCGGTTCGAAGTGAGTGCAAATGCCATCCTGATGCCGCCCAATCTTACGGGTCTCGTCTGTTCCCTGGTCCCCGAGTAGCAACCTGGCGTTACAGAGGAGAGAGCAGCGGGTCGCCAGGCTGAGGGTGGCATCGGGAGGGGGCGAATCCCAGCCGCGTCTGCGACAGAAAAGGAGAGGGCGCAAACATACTTCTCGGTGCCCCTACGCCCCCAGTGAGGTCCCGATGGGAACGGCATTTCCAAAGATTCCCGTCTGCTCCCCGGCCGCACCTGGGAAAGCGGAGACAATACGCGGCTTCCCGGGGGGGGCGGCGGCTGCGGGGACCGGCTGGGCGGGAGCGGGCCCGGCAGGC
>JAAGNO010022585.1:0-14817 GCA_033439905.1 Ceryle rudis
GGGCAGCCAGGGAAGTGGTGCTGCAGGTTCCTGGCTTGCTGGCACCCAGGGTGCTTTGCTGGGGCTGGCATGTCCCCTGCTGGGGGGGGATGTTTCCGGAGAGGAGGGGACCCAAAACCTGAGGCCAGGATGTGCACCACTGTGGGTGGGAAAGGCAGCCCCATAGCAGGTGTGAACGGACGCGTGCAATGCTCACGTGGGTAGAAAGGTGCACGTTTGTTGCTCTGTAACCTTTGGGAACAGGCTGCACCCCAGCTGGGGTCTGGGCTTTCCCCCAGGATGGTGACTCTGTGGCTGGGGCATGGCCCCAGTACAACAGGGCACCCTCTGGAATGAGGGACAATGCCAGGGATAGAGGTGCTGCCATGGAGGAGGGAGTCACGGGCACTGGCAGTGCCAGGAGAAGGTTGACAAGCCACAGGTTTGCTCCAGCACTGCCAGAGCTCCTCCAACTCCTTCCATGAAAATGCCAATGACAGCAAAGAGCAGCTTGCCCAGGAGCACGGGGACATGCTGTGCTCTGGGTGGGTGGATTAGGGAGATCTTGCTGCATTATCACTGCTGATTGCGGACTCATCCTAACGAGGTTAACAGGATTACCCTGGCACGCTGGCGCTCTGTCCTGCAGAGCACGGGCACGGCCCGGGGGGTGCGGACGCAGCACGAGACCTCGTTTCCCCTCTCAGGAGCAGCAGCAGCACGGTGCAGATGAATAGTTCGGCAGCTTCCAGCTTAGATGTAAAAAACAAGAAAGTTAAAGCCTCCAGCTGAGCTGGTCAAGATGCAGCAGGAGCCAGAGGGCTCTTTTCCTCCATGTAGCTGGCTTTGTACAGTGCCTGTGCCACTGGAGGTGATGAGCTCGGATTAGATTCATTTCCTTCAGACACGAGTGAGCCTCAGCGTGGGCCAACCCTGAGCCAAAAGCCCCAGCTGCTGCCGCTGGCTGCAGACTGCTCCAGCTCTGCCCTTCTGCAGCTCCAGCACAAATCTGGCATGAAGCATGGGCATCATGAGAAGCCCTTTGCTCATAAACGGGCAGAGGAAGCTCACACCTGCATGTGGAAACCAGGTCGATGTGTCTTTAGGTTGCCCTGTTCCTTCAGGTCAGGTTCCAGATTCTGCTCACCTTCCCAGCTGAGGGCAGGAGAGCTATGGCTGCAATGTCATGGGGTTAAAGAGGGCTGTTCCTGCCCACATGGCAGCCTGTCACCTCGCTGTCCATGGCTCTGGGTGGCACTTTGGGTTGAGCTGCCAGGAGCCTCTTCCACCAGCCTTTGTGGGGTTGAAGGCACAGCAGGAGGGAGGTTGCAGGTGAGATGTGCCTGTGCTGTTCTGAGATGTCTCTTGCTGCTTCAAACAAGGCTTCGTGCTCCCCAAGCAGAAAGCGGCATGGAGGCTCCGTGTCACCTGTAATTAGTCACGGCAGCATGGTCTGTGGTAAGATTTTGTGTAAGAGAGGAACAGGGCAGGATGGAGAGCAGTGCTTTGGGTGCTGCTGCCTTCCCATGGCCTCAGCTCTCCCCTCGCCTTTCCACATAGCTGCACGTCACATGAATATCACATTTTCTGAGCTTGCTGGAGCTACAGTGTTTTCCCAGGTGCGTTTCCTGGTTTATGCATCTTCTTTGCAGCAGCAGAGGGGTTCCCTTCCCTCCCAGTATTTTGTTGAATAACACAGTGGAATTACAAAATGGCAGCTCCGGAGCTGAGCACTGGGACTTGCTTTCACTTCACGTGAGTGAGCAATGATCTTTCCTTTTTCTGTAACAGCCTCAAAATTTGCTGTGGATTATTCCATGTAATTTCTGGGTTATGAATCCAAAGGAAGAGGCAGGACTGTGCATGGCTGTGTTTTTACCATGGGCAGGGTGCAGGTCTGTGGCTGTGGAAATAGGATGCTTGTCATAGCCATTTGTAGATCCCAATTTATTTGTCCTCCTGCAGGACCTGTGGAAATTGCATCCGGCTTCAGGTGCAGTTACTTGTCCAACTTGGTTATATTGGTTGACTTTGGCTTTAAGCTCAGGCTGGATCTTAACACAGCCTGAGCGATGCTGAGCGGCTAACTGCACCCATCTCGGAAGCCCGCGGGATTTAGTAGCTCTGAACAAAGGCACTGTTGTTGTGGCTTTTGGTGGCTTGGTTTATTTTAGCAGCATGTTGAAATCTGCTTTTTAGAAAATGCACTTATCCTGAAGAGGAGGTAGAGATACAGGAACCCCCATTCCTGACACTCCAGGGACTTTATCCAGTGTTTCTTGGTCTGTAGGAATTAGCCTGTCTGGCTCAGCATCGTGCCCACAGAGGATGGGGACAGACTGAGAATGACAGAGTAGCTCTGGGGGCCAAACAAGTAGGGTGGATACTGAGGGGCAGAGAGCAAAAACCCAGGAAAACCTGTAAGAGCACAGCATGTTCTGCTGAGGCTTTCTGGAAGCCCCACTGCTTGCTTGTGATTCGAGACACAGAAATAGATCCTAAAGCATCTGTCCCAAAGAGGTGGACAGTCTGCTTCTCCAGCAGACTCGGCATCGCCCAGTTCATCCCGTGCTGGGAGCCTTCCTACCCAATTTCTGAAACCCAGGGGGTCCCAGACCTCCCTGGAAAACACTGGTCCTGAGTGGTCCTGCTGAGTGGCAGGTACCTGTGGTCTGCGTGCCCTGGGTGGCTTTCCCTGGTGTCCCACCTCTCGCCACCCTGCATCTCCTCCCCGGCTGGTGCCACCGTTTGCCCTCTCACTTACTGAAATAAACCTCCCTATAAACCTCCCAATAAAGCCTCGAGCACCAACTGTAGCTGTTGAAAGTCCAGGATTGGAGTCAATAAAATCAATAGTTCTGCGGGTTGATAGAGTTTCTCCTTCCAACGCCAAACTGACGGAGCAATAAACAAACCGGCGGACAAAATAAACTTGTGCTGTGGGAAAGGGATTCACTGCCCCGGCACCTCCAGCCATCGATAAGGAGAGAGGTGTTTGGGCCGTTTGATTCCAACCTCTGTAGGTGGTTTTTCCCTACTTGCTCTCATTTCTGTGGCGGGAGCTGAACACAATCTGATGCCCCAAGACTCGCAGCTCTGCTTCGCAAGCACTTTGAGATGTCTCTCATTTGCAGAGCATATATTTGTTATGTAATAAGTGCCAGGAATTAATGATCCGCGGCGCGGCTGAGGAAACTTGCGTACTAAGCACCCAAGGAAAAAATAACTTTTCTTTTTTTAAAATCACTGATGGAGCCATTAGGATCCGCGTTTTCTTGCAACGAGACCATCCCAGCCTCCCGGCAGGGCTGAGCTGAAGCAGGGACTTGTGCTGCCGTCTCACTCCCAACTCCTTCCCTTTGGAGAAGGAATGTTCCTGCCGCTCCCGTTATGAATCATGAGGTTAGCAGCTTTTGACAGATCATAAATCAGTGCTTCGAAGTCACTAGGACAAATCCCAGGACATTTAATCTTTAATATTAGATGTATTTAAGGCAGTGAATATTTCATGAAGGTGCTGTTGCATTTTAGCACATCATTAGCTGTCTCTTTTTTTTTTTTTTTTTTCCCCCTCCTTCTTTTCTCTTTTTGCTGCCTCCCCCTTTCCAGGCAGCTCTTCCTCAAAAACCTCAGCGACTGAAGCCCAGTCTCGCTCCCTCCTGACAATAAAGCTCTTTACTGTAATCCCTACGAGGCATTTTAACAACTGGCTTAGGAACTCTATGAGCACACCAGTACCTGCCAGTTGGCATTACCACCCTGGTGGGGGTACCCCCAGGTCTCCACCTCTGCTGGGGTTTACAGCTCGGCCTGCTGCACCATCAGGGGGGTAGGAGAGGAAAGGAGGGGGAAAAAAGCCATCGGCAGCAGCTTGTAACTGAACCTCCACGTGCATATCCAATTCATCTTTTGATTTTGCCGTTTCTTGCTCCGGGTTATGTATTTCTACCGAACAAGGAATCAATTTGGGCCAAGCACAGTTGGGTTTCTGGTGTGGAAAATGTCTTCTCCTGCTGTCAGAAGGGTGTAACAGGGTGAGCCAGCACCCAGAGAGCGAAGGGGAGTGAGGCCAAGACCCCTCAGCTGTCCGATGAGGTACAGTGTGGGTGCTGCCTGTGGGAGGTCAGGGGTTTCTGCATCCTCCTGTGAGAGTTTGGGCTGCAGGAGGTTCTGCCATCCCATCCTGGTGCCAAGTGGCAGGAGCAGAGGTGGGAAGGGAACATGACCAGGGTGGCCACATGGTCACTGGGGAGTGAACCACTGTCCCCAGAGCAGCCCCCCTGCCAGGGGTGTGGGCAGGGCTCAGCAAGGACCCACACAGAGGCTGGGTCCACACAGGCATGTCTCTGTGAGGAATATGAGGTGTTCTTGGAGGCCATCAGGCAGAGGTTTGCTGAGCCTGAAGAGCTGTAGGGCTGCACAGGAACACAGGTCAAGGACAAACCTTTTGCATCCCCAGCTACTATAGGTGCTACATCATGTGACCACCTTCTGAAAAGCTACAGGTTTCTTGGAGCTTTCCATGTTTCTGCCTCTCCTGGAGGTTTCAGAAGACTCTAAAGAGCTCCAGATCTGCAGCAGGGACCAGGAATGTTCAGGAACAAGCAGAGATGGGCAGCAGGGGAGAAGGACCTGAAGCTGTGGTCACTGATGTGCCTCTGGGGCAGAAAGGTCTCATCTTCACCTGTTCTCTTTTAGGAGAGTGCAGTTGCCATGAAGGCTATGCCCCGGACCCTGTCCATCGCCACTTGTGTGTCCGCAGTGACTGGGGACACAGTGAAGGGTGAGTGGAGATACGATGGAGTGTTTGTTCTGTCCCATGCTGGTGAGGAGCCTGGTTCTCCTCCCCACTGCCATCACTGGCACCAAGGACCTGGGATGGGTCTCTGTGCTGGTTTCCCTGCTGAGTGATGTGCTACAGTTGCTCTTTCCCTCTCTGCCTCCTAGGCCATGGCCCTACACGACGCTTGAGCGGGGATATGACTTGGTCACAGGCGAGCAGGCACCGGAGAAGATACTCAGGTGGGTCAAAGGAGCGTTCAGCTTGGACATTTGGGAGGGGAGAGCCAGTGAGGACATCACAGTGGTCCTCTTGGTCACTCTGGGCTCTGTTGTCTTGTGCTGGCTGAGAGACACAAGTGCTGTTTGCCTTTGACGGACCATATTTGGCAAATGGGGAAGGGTTTCCTTCTCATCTCCTTGGCCAGACACTGCTCAGCAAAAGTGAGGACACAGAAGGTCCCCCGGACTAAAAAGAAGAGCTTCACCATCCCCATATCTGTGAGAGTGGTGAGACACTGGATCAGGCTGCCCAGGGAAGTGTGGATGTCTCTTCCTGGAAGTGTTGAAGGCCCGGTTGGATGGGGCTTTGAGCAACCTGCTCTAGAGGAAGGTGACCCTGCCCATGTCAGGGGGGTTGAAACTACATGTTTTTTAAGGTTCTTTCCAACCCAACCCTTTCTATGATTCTATGACTGTCTGTTCTCTCTGTCACATCTCTAGCTATTCTTTTCTGATTTGGCTTTCATGACAAGACCAGATATCTAACTTACCCCATGGTGCCACCACTGCTCTAGCTTACAAGTGATCAGGGGCAATCAATAAAAGGCCACCGTTTGCTGCGGACACTGTGCTCCTATATGACACATTTGTCCTTCTTCCAGGTCCACCTATAGTTTGGGTCAAGGCCTGTGGCTGCCTGTCAGTAAGAGCTTCGTGGTGCCTCCTGTGGAGCTGTCCATCAATCCTCTCGCCAGCTGCAAGACAGATGTTCTGGTGACAGAAGACCCAGCAGATGTCAGGTAGGAAGCAGATTTCTTGTTTTCCTCATGCTTGAGTGACTACACTGCTCTAACGTGTGACTGAGGATGCAGTAATTTCTGTGATGATAGGTCTGATTGATTTTCTTCCTATAAGAAATCTGATGTGATAGCTCTCCAGGCTCTTTTGGTCCTGATGGGTCTAGGCCAGGCCTGTGTCTCTAGCTCTGAAGTCTGCCAATCCACTCAGGCAAATGAACCTGTGGCAAAGTGATTGTAAAATGGCTTAGCTCTAACGTTAGATTGCAGAGCTTAAACTGATACGTTTACCAGTATGGAGGTGGATATTTCGGCAGCTCATACGTAGATCTCATCCACGCAGCCCTGGATAGTCTGCTGGGGCGCTCATGGAGGGCCAAGGACAGAGCCTGCTGAAAGGCCATGTTGCTTGTGCAATTTTTATACAATTAAGTGGTTTATTTTCCCTCCCTGGAGCTCAGTAAACATCCAGATATTTCTCTGACACCCCATCTTGGTTAGCTGGTATTTTAACCAGATGTCACTGGACTTGTGACTGTCTAGTTCAGAAGTGGGACCTAAGAGGGCATTGCAGGAGGAGAATTGTCCAGGTGGAAGGAGAGACTGTTTGCTGGGAAACTGGGCTGAGTGTAGACAAAGGGAGGTCCCTTGGTAAAGGAGCCTAGCAAAACAGTTGTCCTCTGTGCCCCAGCTGCAAGGGGAGCAGCAGCCTCTGCCTTGGAGGGGCTGATTGTCCTCTCTCTGCTTTACAGGGCTTTAACTGTAAACTACTAGGGTTTAATTCTGAAGGTATTTAGTGTGTATTCTCCTCTCTCCCATTAAATTAAGATTGAGCATATGACTGCTGGGTGCCAGGGACACTCCATGATTTCCCCCTCCCTCCCACCCTTCCTTCTCCCTGCCTTCTCCCATTGACTCGGGACACAATTTCCTGACCTGCAAATACTTGTATGTGTTGTGAATCACTGTGGGCACCAGCAGGATCCTTCTGCCTCCCACCCCCTTCTGTCTTGTCTTTTCCCAGAGCAGTGGGGTGGTGGATTTCCATTCTTCTGTCCCATTATCTTGGCAGGGCTGTGGTTGGAGCAAGTGCCTGCAAAGCCTATGGCAGAGCCAGGACTGACATCCAACAGGTCCTCACTTCCAAGTGTGTTTTTTGTTGCTAATTAGCGCTCGTTTCCTTCCCCGCAAAAAGAGACTGATGGTACACATCTATCACAATTTGGCTCTCCTAGGAGCATTGTTTTTCCTGTCTGTAGAAGATTACTGCTATTCATTTGAGAAGGTGAAGGGTTGTCTTGTTTTATGTTAATATTTTCTAAGCCAGAACGCCAGGAGAACATTATTTCTTTCTTGCCTCCTCGCATCTTCGTTAAAAGTACGTTAGCAAAAGTAGAGGCTTGGAAGCTGCT
Organism: Ceryle rudis; assembly: GCA_033439905.1. Classification (NCBI taxonomy): domain Eukaryota; kingdom Metazoa; phylum Chordata; class Aves; order Coraciiformes; family Cerylidae; genus Ceryle; species Ceryle rudis. The sequence goes on from JAAGNO010022585.1 coordinate 7,190, forward strand.
TTCTGCTCCAGAGCAGTAATTGTTTCTGGGCACTGATCCTCGTGGAAGAGTCTCAGGCAGGATGGATGAATGCCAGGCAGGCGGAGGGGAGCTTCTGGCGCGGAGGGTGTTGCCTGCTCCCCTTGTAAATGGAACTCGAACTGACAATTCCAGGTATAAATATTGGAGTGACCCAGGTAGAAGAAGGGAGGAGAGTTTGCAGCGCTTGTATTTTACATACAGGGGATGCTAAATTATTAAAACTTTAATAAACGTAATAATAAATATTTCATGTTGAATTATGGGAGGTTTCACAGATACAGTGAAAACCAAAAAGTGATCTATTATTTCTGCATTAGAACTTAAGCACTTCTCAAATGGGGATCAGGCTGCAAGCTCAGGGTCTCGAGCAGTCTAGGGTGGGTGGAAACCAAGATGATGATACCTGAGTGGAGCCTGATGGTGTGGAGGACCTAATGCCAGGGCTGTTCAGGTCCACAGCAGCCAGTGAGCAGGGACATTGCTGTGTTTGGTGCTCATGAGCATTGTTTTGGCCACCATGGTTTCTGAGGACCTCTTGAGAATTTCTTGGTTGCTTTCACGCAATGAGGAAGGTACTTGTAGAGCTGTTTATCTTGTAGCCTCTGTGCTTTGACCCTCTGAACTGAGATGTGTTGGTAGCTTCTCAAGGGAGAGCAGTAAGACAGCAGTTTTGGTGGCTCAGATGTCCAGGTGATAACCTATAATGTCAGACATACCATCAGAGGTGAACACGTGCTGGTCATTGTGTAGGTGTTCAAATGCATCCATCCCTCTGCATGGGGGAAACCTGTTCCCCAGGCTGTGGGACCATGGTGGCACTGGTGTCCCTCCATGCTGGTAGCTCCTGTGGGTGGTCCTGGAGCACTTAAGCTCCAATACAGCCACATCCTCATGCCGGGGGAGGGCAGATCCTGGGCTGTGTGACACCAGCAGCAACACAACCACGTCTCAGCACCTGCAGTGCCCTCTTTGTTGTCCTGTAACACCGTGATGGTAGCTCAGTCCTGTATTTCTTCTGGGTCTTTAATAATGAGCGTGCCGCATTCCTCCAGACCTTTCATTAGTCTGGCACCTTCTGGCTCCGGGGTCACTCGTCTTAAAGAGTTTAATGGAGGGAAATTACAGAAAGCCTGGTTTGGAGAAAAAAAGCGATGAAGTCTTTACAGCTCTGAGGGTTAAAGGTCCAAACGTGGCCTTGAGTTTTTATGAAGATGCTTGAGACTGCAGAAGGGACAGGTGGGGCTCAGCCTTTCAGCACCTCTCTGGAGAAAATGCTGACTCCCTGATGGTTCTCTGGAGGGATGCTGCTCTCCATGAGTCTCACGGCTGAGCGGCACAACAAGCTGTATGTGGTGCTTCGGTGGCTGGGAACGAAGGGCCCAAGCTTCCTTCTGCTGCTGCAGCCAAATGGTAAGAGAAACTTCCTACAGACAGGAGCTAAAGGTGTCCATGCAGACATCCCACCAGGGATGTTCCCACGTGTGCTGGGGCTTGAGTGGAGACAGGACTTTGCATGTAGAACTTGATGGTGGAGGTTTTAAGGCTGTGTGTCATAAATTAAGCACGAGAGTGCTTCAAGTTAATGAAACTTCTATGTATAATTTATCAGTAACCATATTGAGCATCTCCTCTGAGACCCCAGAGTCTGATCCTCGGCACAGTGATCACATTGGTCACACATCTGGGCTTGTGGCATGCTAACCGTGAGGTCTTTGTTCATATGAGGTTGGCCAGCAGTGCTGCGAGGCTTGCCCCATCCCCTGCTAGAACAAGAAATACCTCTCAGTCCCACCTTGTCTTGCTTGCTCTCGAGACCCCTCCTTGCTTCCCTCTCCCCATTGCTCCCATCCCTCTCTCGTCTCTGTATTTTTTCCATGACCTGGTGGCAAACATAGTGGTCCTTAAATTTTTGTTAGGGCCTTAATCCTTCTGTTGACCTCCCTTGGACACTGCTATATCCTTCTGGCCCTTTAGGAGGTACCACTTGTCCTGTGGGACCAGGAATCACTGTAATTGTGGCAGCACGTGCTTCTCTGCTCTGTTGGCAGCTCACGGGGAGGACCCGCACACGGAGTGCCCAGGTGCCACCACTGCCAATGCCGAGTGTCCCCGTGGGGGTTAGTAAAAGCATCCCTGTGGAGGTTAGTGAAAGCATCCCTTGGGACACAACTGGCTGCAGGAGACCAAGAAGGAAAATAACCCTGTGTGCTGGAGCATGGCACTGGTGAACGCCTGGTGGTCCTGGTTCCCCGTGCCACCCGCTCTGCAGAAATGTTGGTAATTTCTGGTGAGCAGCTATAAATCAGAGGCACGAGCCTCAGCTGCCGCCTGACATGACATATAGCTCTATCGTTATGGCAACCATAGAAACAAATAAAAGCCTCGCCTTTGCTTGACAAGTCTTTGAGATGTCCTGATGGAGAAGAGACAAGTGTTCAGCAGCAGAATGAATTCTCTTGAACTCGCTGTCAATTCATCTTCGTTTTGCTCCCAAGTGAGCCCCTTTGCTCTCTGAATTCTTTGCCAAAGTACAATCAACTGGATTTTTTATTATTTTTTTTTATTTGTTATTTTATTTGCAGTTCTCTCAGCAGCAAAGAGCTCTGCTCCCCAGCAGGTCCCCAGCTCCGCACCTGCACGCGTCCCATCTCGTGTCGAGGACAGGAGCTGGGCTTTTGCTCCCTGCCTGTGGCTTTCCCTGGCTCAGCTCTGCCGTGCCCTTGCCTCACCACCACTGCCCCAGTGGTACAGGGGTTTTGCAGGGATGTTCCACAGGGGTTTTGCAGAGATTTGGGCACTCGTGATTTTGCCAGTCGGTGCCGAGTGCTGCGGTTTGAGGCTCCCTGGAGTATGGGAGGAGGGAAAGTGAAGTGGATGAGAAAGGCAAAGGGAATCTGGGCCAGGAGAGGGGGCAGGGGTTTGCCGTGGCCATGTTGTCTCAGCAGCAGCCCTATGCCTTGGCCTCATGCCTTCTCAACAGGAGCACAGGGAAATGGGTGTTGCTGCAAGTGAGTGTCACTGAGGGTCAGGAGGTGGCTGGGCTGGTCCCTGTGGGCAGCATTTCAGGGGGGTACAAGCAGGAGCGGGCAGAGGGCACCCTACCAGCTCTTCTTGCAATTCAGTGCAGGACATGTCCATGGGAACTTGGTCTTTTTTATCCCTTTTTCTTTCTCCTGCCCTCCTGGGACAGAGAGGGCTGTGATTTCTGAATCCTTGATGCTTGAGGGACCCTCAGCCGTTGGGGTGGCCTATTTTTCAGGCTGTTCCCCAGCGCAGACCTGCGGAGCTGCCTGAAGAACTGCTGGTGCCAGCAACACATCCCTAAGCGGCTGGCAACCGGCCTGTGATGGATGGACGGCTTCCCATGATGGAGCAAATTGATCATTGCATCACCAGGCACGACTTACTCATTTCTGCAAAGAGGGCAATTCATTACTGTGCACATCACAGAGACGCTGTCATCCCCGCAGATAACGTCCCCGCCACTCTGGCCAAGGCCTCTTATCACCCCAACACGCCATCATCTCACAAAAAGTGGTGGAGGAGCAGCTTGCAGCGCTTAACACCGGGAGAAAGGCAGCCTTTGGCCTCAGCCTCTGGAGGGAAAAGACGGATGCTTTACAGAGAGGCAGCCACCAAGCCCCTGCCCTGTATCTGTCAACTTAGCATCATCCTGGCTGCTTACCGGGATTTCTCCTGCTCTCTGCCTCCTCCTTTGATTTATGAGAGTGGGTTAGAAGAGTCAGGTACGTCTCACTTGGCTACAGGGTGACTAAATGGAGATGTAACCTTGTGGCAGCCACCGAAGGGTGTGAACAGTGAAATGAGAGAGAAATCGCAGGAGTGTTGTGATGGGGAAAGAGGAACAGAGAGGAAGGGGGGGGAAGACCCTGGAACTTGAGCTGAAATCACTTGGGGAGCATCTAGCGTAGGTCAGAATTGAAACGTGGGTCACCCAGCACTCCTGGGTGTAGGGACCATGCTGCCCTCAGCCTGCCTCTTCCTGATCCATCACCAGCCGTGGGTGATCTTTCATGCCCAGAATCCAAGGGACATTTCAGCCCTCCCTCTTCAGGGGCTTTTAATAAGTCCAGCTATGGTAATGCTGAGCTTCAGTCTCTCTGTGCTCCAGTCCTTCGTGTGAACCCATTGCATTTTCGAGGTCTTGATGCTGGGCCATAAAACTGCACAGAAAATGATCAAACCCCATAGGGGAAGTGGATGTTAATTTGGACCTGGCTTGTGGGCAAATCCATCCAGCTACAAGTTTGGCAGCTGAGCAATTGCTATTCCTCTCATCCATTGTGCTGCAGAGCCCAGGAGGGAAAAACAACCTAAGGAGCGAACAGATTTTGTTCATATATTTATCGAGACAATTAAAAAAGCCCCAACACTTGCCAAATATGCAAATGTTGTCTCATACCCAGAATGGTTCCCTGGGAATGTATCTGGGATCTCCCATCGCAGAGTAGGGTTTGGTGTTGGACTCTGTGGCTGTGTGTCCATCCATCCAACTGCCTGGAGCAGGATTTGTGGCAGAGCAGGATCTTGGTGGAGCAAGATCTTGGTGGAGCGGGATCCTGCCAGCACTGAGAGCAGCAGGGTGCACAGAGGGTTTGGAGAGGGAGGCAGAGGCTCTAAAACATGTTGCTGATGTGTGTGCTTAGCAGAAAGGGTGATGCAAGGCAGTGAAATCAGACCTTTAGTTTCTTCAATGGAAGGAGTTCTCCTGTCCCTGTTCAATGGTGTTATTTGTTTTTATGTCCCTGCCTTTTCTTCCTGTTAAACATCGACTGGAGCGTGCTTTGTAGCTGCCTGTTCAAAGTGCAGCCCTGTGGCCTCTGTGTTTATACAGCCTGTCTGTACTATTTTTCCTGAATTATATTTTTTCCCTTCTATTTGAGTTCTATTACCTTTGCCGTTGTGTGTATCTCCTGCCTGTGAAGGGGACTAAAAGGCTTGCAGGCAGGAGAGGGACCAAGCAGTCAATCCCATGGCTCAGACAGGGGTGGCTGTGGTGCTGGGACAGTGGGCATCTGTGCCTGCCAGGCTTGAGACAGGGAACCTCTGCTCTCCTCCTCTTCTCCCTTCTGTGCGGGGGAGAGAGCTGCGGTGCTTTTGGGAAGGGTCAGGTCACTGGGGATGGACACAGCGGTGCCAGGCCAGTGCTGGTAGGGGGGCAGTGTTTGTAGCAGAGCTACCTGAGCCCCAGCAAGTGCAGAGTATGTGGGGATCAGCTCTGCCCTCCCATTTCAGAGCAAGCTGACATGTCACCTTCACCTGGTGCCAGCCAAGAGCGTGCGGCTGCCCAGCTGGTGGCCTGGGACTGGGAGCTGCACTCGTGGGTCACTGGGGACAGGTGAGGGACAGCAGAGGAACTAGGACAGTGGCAGCAGCAGGAAGCACAGGGTTTCCTGACTGCCTGGGGAGGGATGCTCCGAGTCCCTGCCCTCTTTCCCAGGGCTGTCCTCAGCACCTTTGGCCTGAAGGCACCGAGATGCTCCAGGGTGAGGTGGGCAGTGCCCATGTCCTTGGTCCTGTCTGGGTGCACAGCTGTCCTTCAGGTTAGCTATGATACTGGGGATACACTCCCAGGTGCGGTGCTGACACTGGGAAAAGGTTAACGCCTCTTCTTCAGCTGTTTCTTAGTGCAACTTAGTGGAAGGAGCTGGCACCATCCACCAGTCCATTCTGATGAGTTCAGTTGCTTTAAACTTGCCCAGCGTGGACTGCATCTGCTCCTCCTTTCTCATTTTTATCTCCCATAACTACCTTTGGATCACTTCATCCAGAGGACAAAACTAATAAAATCCAGCCGACCCGAAACGTTCCTGGGAGCGCGCCAGGGACCTGCGACAGGCTCGGCAGCTGGCACAGGGAAGAGAAACCACCTCGGCAGAGATGACAGGAATGGAGGTGCACATGAAGGGGGGAGCTTTGTCCTTCCCCTTTAAGGGCACTGACAAGAAGACGCTGTCCCTTGCAGGCTTGGAAAGGACTCTTGGAGGAGGTGGACCCCACAGGGTTATTTTTAGGGGGGGATTGATTCCCAAAAGGAAGGGGGGTGCACACGTTGCTGCAGAGGAGCATCATTCTCGCCAGGGAGGGACAAGGGAAGGCACCTCTGTGCAAAATAGACAAAAGCGAGGGGGAAAGCTCCCGTTCAGCTTTCAGCCCGGGGCAGGCAGTGTCCGTGCAGGCACCACGGCTCTGAACCCGGCAGTGTGGGCAGCCAGGGCCAGGCAAGGGGTGGCCACAGTCATGGCCGGTGAACCAGGATGGTTGTGCTCTCCAAAGGCTAATGAAGTTAATTAGTTTTGGCTCCTGCTCCTGAGCAGCCGGGGCTGAGGTGATATTTCCATTGGCTAAAGTGGACTGGGTACAGTGCCCCACTGCCACGGCTACTGCCCCCAAGGGGTTTGTTCCACTCCAGGATGTCACCCCAGCTCTCAGGGTGATTTATTAGGACAAAATTCTCTCTGGTCCTCCCTCTGGCCTCAAGAGAGCCAAGGGAGCTATTGCTGCAGCACCTTCCAGGTAGCTCAGAGTAACTTTGCTCATTCCACGCTGGTCCTTCTCATTCCATGTGGTTTCCAGATGCAGGAGAGATTCTTTGCATGCTCTCCCTGGTCCCTTGACCTCCTGGCAAAGGAGCAAAAGCAGCTCAAAATGAGGTTAGAAGCACCAAAAGACTCAGCACATGGGGACATGGTGCACCCTGTCTGGCATTACCCGTTGGTTCAAAAAACCTTTCTGTGCTTTGCTGCAGCCAGACAGGGCCATGCAAAGCTCATCTGCCCTTTGCGTCTGCCCAGGTTTTGTATCATTGCCCCTTTTCATCTGTTTATTTGCTGCTTACTCAGCTTCTCCTTTTCTGATTTAGATGTTGATAAGTACCTGACAGGTCCTTTTGTGATCTCCTGAAATCGGGCTGCTGGTGACAGAGCGAAAAGTAAAAGCTTTCTTGACTTTTTGCTGCTGCTACCTGTTTAAAGCCTGGAGCTGTGGTAGGTGCTGGTGCTTTCCTGGGCACTACGCTAGGGTATGCTAAGCAGAATATTGTTTGGAGGAACTAAGTCAAAGAGCGACTCAAGACTGGAGAGGTTTGGAAGGAGGGCTGGGGAGTGAGCAGGGGGGGAGGGAATAAAAATTTTGAGAAAATTAGGTGAAGCCTTGCAAAAAAATAATCCCATCTTGGGAATTGCCCTGCTTTCACTGCCTGAAGAATTACTGTGCCATAATCAATTCAGCTCTAGACATTTCCTGCGGTGTTTTTGATATAATGAGGTGCTATTGGCTGCAACCGAGTGCCTTTTATCATAACGCAGATGGGTGCAGTTAGGGACGGGCTGCCGCGCCGGGCGGCGGGCGGGGCCGCGCTCCAGCCGGCCTCCGGTGGGGCTGGAGGTGGAGGGCGGGGAGGGAGGGATGGGGATGCGTGTGTTGATGGACCACAAGGTCAGTGTATAATTCACATAGTGCATGTGATATGATGTGATGTGATGTGTGCTGGCAGCCCAGCAGCCAACAGCACCCTGGGCTGCACCCCCAGCAGCGTGGGCAGCAGGGGAGGGGGGGATCCTGCCCCTCTGCTCCCAGGGCTCTGC
>JAAGNO010022585.1:14917-36101 GCA_033439905.1 Ceryle rudis
TGGGAGGGCTGGAACCCCTGTGCTGGGAGGCCAGGCTGGGAGAGCTGGGGGTGTTCAGCCTGGAGAGGAGAAGGCTCTGGGGAGACCTTCTGGGGACCTTTCAGTGCTTCAAGGGCCCTGTCAGAAAGATGGGGACAGACTTTTCATCAGCGAGTATAGTGATAGGACAAGAGGTGATGGTTTCAGATTGAAGGGGAAGGATTAAGTTTAGATATTAGGGAGAAAATTATTTCCTGTGAGGTTGGTGAGACCCTGGCCCAGGTTGCCCAGAGAGGTGGTTGATGCCCCATCCATGGAAGTATTCAAGGCCAGGTTGGAGGGCACTCTGAGCAACCTGCTTTAGTTACAGATACCCCTGCTTCCTGCAGGGGGGTTGAACTAGACATGTTTTAAGGTCCCTTTCAACTGAAACCATTCCATGTTTCTACGTTTCTCCTCCACCAGAGGAAATGAAAGCAGTTAGTGTTGAGCAGGCTTTGGAGGGCAGGCAGTTGTGGCGGGATGATGAGCCCCCAGTTGCATCTAGGGCATGTTCAGATCTATTGGCACTGCAGTTGGATGGGTTTTGATGGAGAAGTTATTCAAGTCTCCTGCAAACAGGGGGTCTGGACATTGCACAGGGGGGTTTGTCCCAGGCATCCCATGGCCAGGTTGTTTAATGCCACCTGATGCTCTTTCCCATTATATTAATGCAAAGCTGGCACGGGCTGGGGTAGCATCCCCCAGTGCTGCTCAACCTCCTGGCTGGTGGCTCTGCCTGGGCTGTCCCCTTGTCGCTGCCTCGCCACGTCCATCCTTGCCCTGTGCAGGTCTGTCTCCCAGCAGCAGCTTGTCAGGAGCTGCGCTGAACCCAGCAGCACACAATTAAACACCAGCTAATACTTCCCTGCAACTGTGGAGGGCTTAAAATGACAGAAATGAGGAAGCTGAGAATTAAGGCAGGATACTGTGTAAATATGCACTGGGCTTTTGCAGTGAGAACTCTCTTTGTTCAGTTCAGTCCACCCTGCCCCCCCCTCCCCCCTTTTTTTTTTCTTTCTTTTAATTAGTGCATATCAAACACGGGGGCCAGAGCTGGAAAGTTGGCTCTGTAATGTGGATTTCTCTGGAGATGGACACAGCCTGAGGTTAATCATAAAGTTGTTGGTGATTCTATGAAGGGCTTCTTGACCCATAGAGTTCAAGGGGTGAATACTTTGCTTAGAACCACCCATGCTGGCCATGACCTACATGGGTAACAAGTCCCTGATATCTCAGAATCCCAGCATGGTGGGGGTTGGAAGGGACCTCTGCAGGTCATCGGGTGCCACCCCCTTTTCCAGCAGGGTCACCCAGAGCAGGGGGCCCAGGATCCCATTGTCCAGGCAGGTTTGGAATCTCTCCAGAGAAGGAGACTCCACAACCTTTCTGGGCAGCCTGGGCCAGGCTCTGACACCCTCATCCTCTCTTCCTGTTCAGCTGGAACCTCCTGGGTTCCAGTTTGTGCCCATTGCCCCTTGTCCTGTCAGTGGGCACTGCTGATAAGTCTGGCCATATGTGTTAGGGCTCTTCTACTGAAGGTGAACACTGCAGAGCAACCTCCCCACAGGGATGTGCCCTGAGAACCCTAAGGGAAGGGATGGAGTCAACCCACCATAGGACTCTTGATCTCAGGCCCCCTTTTATTGCATATGTGCTGCTGCTGACAGCCCCTAACCTGCCATTAACCCTTTAGTAACTCAAAGCCTGCCCTGATTTTGAAGCATGACCTTTCAGCTGGATAGCACCGTGGCTGTTTCCTGGGTGGCAGTGTCTGCAGAGGCCAAGTGCCATCCAGGCAGCGCTGCCTCTTGCGTCCAAGTCTTGGGTAGTGGCTGCTGACCCAGCTTACAGCCTGGCTGTGCCCGAGGTAGGTGTTGAGTGCTGGTACTGTGTTTCCTCCTCTTGTTCCGTGGTGGTGACTTCCTTCAGAGAAACTGTTGTTTTCTGCTCCCCTCCTGCCCACAGCCAGTCTTTGTGGTGGCATTTTACCTGTAAGCTGGTTATGCCTCGGGGGAGGAAGAAAGATTAGTGTTGAATCTGATACATGTCAGAGTCAACAGGCAGACACAGAGAGAGGGGACAGGGACCAGTGTGTCTGGCAGGAGCTGACAGGCAGCTCCTGCTGCCTGTCCTGCCTGGGTGTGGCTGTTGTACATCAATGCCTGTTGCTGGAGGTGACCCCCGTGGGGCTGTGCCAACTCCCCCACCATGTCCATGAGCTGCACAAGCCATCACTGCCACACCCAAGAGCTTCCTGAGCTTCAGTGGGCTTCAAGCCCTCCTTGGCTCAGCCCATCCCAAAGGCCTCTGGTCCCCTCATGTCCCCTCCCAGCTCAGAGCCCCCTTTGCCCTCCCCAGAGCTACCCGAGCAGGAGGGGTCCTGCCTTCTCCCAGTGACAAAATCAATACCAAGGGTCTCCATTAATATTCTGGGAATGGCAGAGAAGATTGACTGCCTCATTAGCAGGCATCGTGTGAAACTCTGACAATAATTAACAACTCAACGGTCTTATTTGCTGGCCTATCACAGAAGTATTCAATCAAAAATGTAATTTGCTCGACGCTCCCATTTACCATAAAGAGACTATTCCTTCAAAGTTTTAAATAGACTAATTAAGAGGGAAGAAATATAGGGAAAAAAAATTATTAACAGTATAGTTTTAATGGGAAATTACTGGAGCATATTAATAATGCAATAACCATTTTTAACAGCTGTCTGTCAGTTTGTGGGCCGGGGTAATTAAATTAGTCACTAAAGGGTTAGTCAAATTAGGTGTCGGAGAGCAGCGTCGGGGGCTAACGAAGGCACGTCAGGCTTAATGCTCTAGCACACGAAGGAGGATGAGACGCTGATGATCGTGGCAGGATCCCTCTGAGGTCACCAGGGACCATGCAGGAGGAGCCCCTGGTAACCCCAAGCACAAGCATCTCACACCTTCTCTCCTCAGTTTAGATGAACCCGTTGTGCCGGGTGATGTGAGGACTGGGGCAGAGCTATGCATCGGTAAAGCCTGAGATGTCTCTGGGAAAATAATAAGAAGAAAGAGTCTTATCTGAGCATGAGCATGGCCCCGAGTGGCCTCTGTGACGTCTGCTTCAGCCTGATGTTACTGAGGTTTTTAATCTCTTTCCGAGAGCCAGAAGGCAGCTATGCAGGGGCTTTTTGGCAGTTTCTTTTAAGGCTTTTATATTCTGCAGGTTTCAGGCTCGCCTCCCCCCCTTCCTCCACCCCTTCGCCCCTTTTGAAATGAATCACCGTTAATTTTGGATGTTGTTGAGCCTGAAAACACGTCTTTCTTGCCACCAGCCTGTTAAAAAATGTATTTACAGCTCCATAAAGCAAAGCCAGATGTCAAGGTAACATCCTGCTGGCTCCCCTGTGTTCAGGGCTGAGGGTAAGGATTTGGGGAGGAACTTGCCTGTGTGATTGCAGTGAAGATGTTAAACCCAACAGAGAGATTTCTGCCTGAGGACATCATTGTGTCCAGCCCAGGGGGGTCTCTATGGGCAGCGCAGTGCCTGGGGGACCTGGGCTCACAGCCGGGGGATGCTGCTGCAATTCCCTTTCCTTCTCCCATCCGTAAATCAGGATGGGGAAGCTGGTCTCTGGGTCTGAGTGAGAAAAGATTACTCCTTCCAGGGTGTTTTTTTGAGCTTTCAGACATTTTCTCCATTTTATACTGAAGTAGCACCTTTTCTTTTGTATGCGTGTGTAGAAAAACAAACCAGCACAAAGCAGTAATTAAATCCCAGAGAAAAACCCTCACCCAGAGGAGGTACCGCACAATGTGGTGGTTGGGGGGTGTGGAGGTCTCTGAGACCGTGGCCTAAATCTTACAGATCCAGGACATAAATTTCCATATATTGTCTAGATGTCTGGGCTTTTCGGAGTAAATTTCTTGCTCTGATTTTACATTTTCTTGCTCTCGAGATTTGCAAGTGATAGAGGTGATGGCAAAGCCTGTGCTTTCCCCTGAGAAGTTTCAATTTTCATGAGTCAATGGGAGGGGTTTTTTTTTTTTTGCATTTTTTTCTTTTTCTTTTTTTCCATCACCCCCATTTGAAATTTAACTGCAGAGACACCTCTGCCTGCCTGAAGTGCTTGGGACTTTCTGCTGCTCTTTTTATATCACGAGAATAGATGTAAAACTAGTGGTTGCTTTAACTGGGTGATCTGGGGGAAAATGTGCCCTACATGGCACGTGGGAGTCAAATACCCAGTGGAAGAAGCTCTGGTTCAGCTGTTGGCTCCTCACATCGCTTCAAGAGGAGAATCCTGGGAGAAGGGAAAGGGTAAAACCCACTAAACCACCTCAGTATCCCAAAACAAGCAAAATCCCACCGTTCCCACACATGCTGCATCTTGGGTGGGCACTGGGATGCAGGCAGGTCCTCCTCTTTCCCACGTGTTGGAGAATTACAAGCCGTATAGATTATTTTAATGGCCATATTACTTCCAACTGTGCCTTCACCATCTGTTCTTCCCCAATTACGGATGCAAAACCCAGCATGTTTCTCCATTCCGGCCGTAGAGGATGAAATATCAGTGTTGTAAAAGGGGTGTAGATTCTTTCAACAGTGTCGTTGGCACCTGTGATATTTGGCTCGTGCTTTTGCCCCACCTTGGTTGGGATGCTCCACCTGGTCTCTCTGCACCGAACCGGCCGATGCCCAGATCCACAGGGGCAGAAGGAGCTGTTGATGAAAGGAAGAGGCCGATGTGCTCCAGGATTTGTCCAAGCCATGCAGGGCACCTGAATTATTAACGCTGACCAGGCATCTAAGTGCTACAAAACTCAACAAGAACCTCTTACCTCCGGCACAGCGATAAACAGGATTGAGGCACGGTGGGAGGGAGGGAATTAAGACAGGACATCAAAGACTGGATTCCATCAAGTAAATCATGCCATTGCTTCAGTAAAAGAGCCCCTAAATGTTTTATTAGGGATTTTCAACAACTACCAAAATTAAGATGGAAAGGATGAATTATTAAAAAAGAGATTAACTAAACCAGCCTCTGAATTAAAGATGAAAGGTACCTGTCAGGAGCAGCGTGGCCACTGTGTGCTGCAGGCATCCTGGTCCTTCAGCCGGGAACAGTGGAGGTGGCCTGTTAGAGGGGCAGAGGTGGTGCCAAGGGGATGGAGAACCACAAGCTGCTCTGCCAGGTTGAGGTTGTATTGCCAGGACACAGAGAGGCTGGGTGCAGCAATCTAGTCTAGTGGGATGTGTCTCTGCCCTTGGCAAGGGTGTTGGAATGAGATGATCCTTGATATGCCTTCCAACCCAAACCGTTCTGTGATTTGGTGATTGATCCTATGTGCTAGTCCAGTGTTACCAACTCAAAACCATCCATGGCAGGAGAGGGACTGAGCCTGTGTATAGCTCAGGGGTTGTGGTTGACACTGGGGACTCTGGACCTGCTCATGGCATCAAATAAGGGTAAGGAGGGTTTGCGGGTGCTGGAGAGCCCCCGAGGTGGGTGAGTGAGGAGTACTGCCATGGTCCTTCCTGCCAGCACACCTGGGAACGTGGGATGCATGGGTGGTGCCAACAGCAGGGCACAGCTGGCGCTGCCCATGGAGGTAAAGCACAGTCAGGAATGGGAGGTGAAGGGATGCTGTTGTCTGTGGTTTGTTTTGTTCCAGTCCCCAGGCGGGTGGGAGCATCACCTTCAGGTGCTAAGCACAGAATGGGGTGGAATTTGTACTTGCCTGTTCTCCCTCTCTTTTTGCTTCCGCAATATCTTCAAAGCTCTTAGTACAGTCGAACTCCTGCGAATGCCAGTGGTAGTCCAGCTGCTGGGAACAATTCACAGCGGCTACAGTAGCACAGCTTTAAGGTGCACTCTGATGGAACAAGGGAGGCTTCGCTCGTAATAGTAAACCACAGTTCTGCAGTTATAGGCTGCTTTTCATCTTCACAACTCAAAGGAGCATTAATTAACTGCGCGGCACGGTGGGAGGTAGGTGGCTGTTGTTGTCCCTGTTTTACTGATGAGGAGTCTGGAGCGTTGACACATCCTGCGAGTTGCCCACAGTCGTGCAGTAATTCACCGTCCGAGGCTACAGCCGATCCTGAAATGCCAGCTCCTGCTCAGGGCTCTGTTCCTGGGAACATTCTCTGCTCATTTGCAGTGGCTGAGCAGCCCCTTGGGAGTTTTGAGGTCATCTTTGTTTCTTTAAACTGATTTTGGTTTGGGGTAGATAGAGTTGAATGTTGCTGAAGTTGAATTTAAGGCTTCTAATGTGAATTAGGCCAAATGCTGTAAGCAAGTTCCTTGCCCTCGGGCCAGCCATCGGGCAGTGTTTCAGCTTTGTGGTGCTCCTCCATCGAGAGAAAAACTTGGAGTTAACAAGTTAAGCTCAGTCTTTGCTGTGATCCCTGCTTTTTGCAAATACATATGGAGAAACATGTTTGGGTGAGACAGTAAAATTGCAAGAACTGATTGTTTTCTTGCTTGTAAATCCCCAGGTTTTTCCTTCCAGTGAGCTCTGCCTCCAGAAACCTCCTACTTGACTCTTTTTCCAAGGGCCACATTCCCAGAGGCTTGCTTCTGCTGCTGCTCACTGGCTGAAAAATCAATGTTTTCGCCTTTGTGTGTGTAGTCAAATAGGAGTCTTAGCCTGTGTTTTGGGAGAGCGTTTGTCTGAGAGGCTTTGGGTAACCCTCATCTCCCCTTTCACATGGCATCAGCCTGGCATCGCTCTCTCTGCAGCTGCAGGGTGGAGTCGGGCCATGAGGTCACTCTGAAGAGGAGTGGGGTCCACACTGCTGTGGGTGCCAGGGTGGGATCAGCCTTCCCTCGCCTCCCCCAAGAGCCCACGTGATGCTCACAAGTCCCCTTTCTTCCCAGGCTCTCATGGATGCTCCTGGCATCTGTCAGAAGATCTTCATCCATTGCTCCCTGCCCCGCCAGAGGTGGCTTGTGGGGTTCATGGAGGCACCATGGAGGGACAGGTCTCTGTATGTCTGTCTCCGGTGCCTTTCAGAGAAAGCAAACTGTATTCTGGGCAACCTCTTCAGCTCCTCAGGGCAGCCCTTGCATTAGCATGGAAGCCTTTCCCTTTTGTCTTCTTCATTAAGATAGACACTAAAATAAAAGTGGTGAGTGCAGCATGATGGGCAGGAGAAGGAAGGTGTTTCTGCAGTGTGCAAATGCTCTTGTCTCCTTTTTCTCCCCCCCTCCCTGCTCCTTTTCTCCTGTCATCAATCTCCTCTTGCTAAATGTGCAGCTGGAGAGTGGCTCCCAGGCAAACTTCCCCCTGATAGGTTTTGACAGATCTAATCAGGCAGGAGTAGTGACGACCGTGTCCCACACTCCCGTGAATCGTGGTTCAAGCTGAATCTCCTTCACTGTGATGCTGGCAACTGAAACGAACCTGATGGCTGAGATCTGGCTGGCCCAAGGCGGGGGATGCTCCCACCCCATGCGCACCTGCCCGAAGCTCCCAGCGTTGCCTGCGGGCACCGGCCCCCAGTGCACCCCTCCCAGCCTCTGCCGTCGCACAGCTCTGCTAAACGCCTTTGATGTGGGACACTTAGTGCTAATAAATGATCTCGGGAAGAGTCTGCTGGGAGGTGTAGTCTTCTGCCTTTAATGAATGTAGATCTTCTTGATGTTCTGCTGAATAAGGCAGTAAGGCAAAGGTTTGCAGGTAAAGGGAGGATGTCTGTTCTGGGATGCTTGGTATCGGAGGGAGGCCAGAGGAGCTCCGTGTTAAACTTCATTATCAGTAGGTGTTTGTGTGTAAGAGCAGCGCTGCCTTTGGCTTAGTGATGTCATCTGGAGTATTTTGTCCAGTTCTGGTCTCCTCAGTTCAAAAGGGACAGGGAAATACTGGAGAGAGTCCAACAGAGAGCTACAAAGATGCTGAAGGGACTGGAACATCTCTCTTAGGAGAAAAGGCTGAGAGCCCAGGGGCTGTTTAGCCTGGAGAAGAGAGGCCTGAGAAGGGATCTTACGAATATTTACAAGTATCTGCAGGGTGGGGGTCAAGTAGAAGAGGCCAGGCTTTTTTCACTGGTGCCCTGGGATAGGATGAGAGGTAATGGCAGCAAGGTGAAACACGGGAAGTTCCACCTCAACACGAGGAAAAACTTCTTCCCTGTGAGAGAGACGGAGCCTGGCCCAGGCTGCCCAGAGAGGTTGTGGAGTCTCCTTCTCTGAAGACTTTCCAGACCCGCCTGGATCTGTTCCTGTGTGTCCTGCCCTGGGTGACCCTGCTCTGTCAGTGGGGGTTGGACTGGATGATCTCCAGAGGTCCCTTCCAGTCCCTACCATTCTACGATCTGTTCTTTGGAGGTGTTTCGGGTCGGGAGTTATTGTTGAGAGAGGGTGGGCTTGTGAATAAAAAAAACAATAACCCAACAAAATAAGGAGGTAGATCTTCCAAAGTGATGTATCTTTTGGGGACCCAAGTCTAGGACTAGTGAGCAACCCTGGGAGTCTGCTCAGCCCTCTGTATTTCCACCTGCGCTCCCCATTAGTAGCCCTCCTTGGCAGATCTAAACCAGGGTAGCTACAGTGTCAGGAGGCTGAAAGATAGGTTAGCACAGCAAGGACAACAAATCCTGTAGTGGGCACTGGGAATTCAGCACCTTGCAGGTCTGTGTCTCACAGTAGATCTGTGCTGCCTAAGACGCGGCGAAGTGCAAGGAGGTTTTTTCATAATTGAGGCTTTTTGTCTCTCTCCCAAATGGTGTTTTAGCTACATAATGCTATTGGTGAGCTCAAGACCTTCCCTTTCCTCAGCAAGGCAAATAATAGGCTCCTTCTCCTCTCCCTGGCATCTATTGCAAGTAGTTCCAAGGGCTGTAGCCGGGGACTGATTTAACTGTGCTTAGGAGTAGCTTAGGTCGTCCCTAGATCTGTATCTGAGCTAGTCCTTCAGGCTGCCTTTTCTCATCAGTGGAGATCTGGTCTGTGGAGCTCTGGGCACCGATCAGCTCTTGCTGCAGTCAATGACCAGATGAGGGCAGGGGGATCATCCCCAAAATGAGTCAGTCTCCCCGTGTGAGTTTGGAGGAGCCCAAAGTGACCGGTCCTATGCACGTATCAGGTGATTTTGGGATGGGTGAGCTCCAGGCAAATGCCACTGGCACCAGGAGATGCTCACTTGCAGGAGTGCAATCCCCCATTGCTGTATCTCAGGATTTGGGTCTGGGGTCTTCTGGTTTAAGCAGATCAGACCAAATCCCACAGCATAGTCCCAAGCCTTGGTGGAGCTGACACAGTTCCTGCCTCTCAGTGCTGAGCTCCCAGGTGAAACGTCCTTCCATGAGACAGGTGAGGTATGTCTGGCTGTGCTCTCTGCTTCAGCCTCGCTGCCTTTAACCCCCTCTCTTCCTCAGGTAAATGATGATGTTCCCTGATCCATGTTCAATTCCCCACTCTATTTATCTTGCTTATTGACCCAAACAGAAAGTCAATGTTTTCTTCATCTGCCATTTGCTTCAATGGCAGCCAAGTTGGTTCAGCAGAAACAAAAATGGATGCAACAGAGTTCAGTGCTGGATTTTTCTCCCTTTTTTTCCCCCCTCTTTTTAAACACTGATTATCCTTTTTTCTGAACAAACCTGGCCCTGGACACAGCTCAGCAGCCTTCGCTAGATGATATGGCTGCAGGCAAGGCTAAAAATGTTCAGCAATTACCCCCCGAGCTGGAGAGCCGGGGGGAAGCCTGCGGGTCAGCTCATTACAGGCAGGCGTTGCTGCAGCCAGGGCTGCCCGCTCCCTCCCAGTGGGTGCCCTTTGCTCGGGAACCGTTGGTCTCTGGGGGGTCTCACGTGCATTTGAAGCTCCGTCTCTTCCTCAAAAGTCTGGAGGCGACATTTTGCAGCTGTCACCTGGATCAGAGACTTTTCAGGCTTGGCACTGTGGGCTCCTGGGGCTGTAGTTTGTGCTGGGGGTGTGAAAGGACATGGGGAGGTGCTTGCTCACCTCTCCGATGGGGTGTTCGTAAGACTGCAAGTCAGGAGAGGTTCACTGGAGTGGCTGCCCCAAGTGCAGGTCTAAATACAGCTTCTGTCCCAAAGAGTTTGCGAGCTGGGGGTGGCATGTAGCTGCTTTGAGGTCTGTCCAGGCAGCGCTCACTGCCACTGTCACACTTCTTTGCAGGGGACACAGGAGACAAACTCTCCTGGCAGTGTGGGTGCAGTTTGAGGTAATAGCCAAGGGATGTGACTCCTACACAGGGTGGTCCTCGCCTTCCCCCAGCTACTGATGCCCATCACTTCCCATGTGCCAGTGGTGGCATCTCTCTGATCCTGGGCTGAACTTGTTCAGGGATTTAAACCAGCAGAAACCTCTCTTTTTCTCTGTAGTAGGAAATAATTTGCTCTAAGGTGCCTGCATCTCCAGGCAGGGGTGAGATGGGTCCCTACCAAAGGCAGCAGCAGATCAGGGTGCCTCTCACCTCTGGAGACCAGACCCATGGAGGTGGTGTCCTCAGATGGGCTTGGTGAATGGTGACTTACCAAGGAGGATGCTGCCCTTGTGACAAACCTGGCTGTACTCCAAGGAGCTGCTAATAGATGCTGGGCACCTTGGAAAGCAGAGTCTGCATTGGGTGCCTAGATAAGAACCAAGCCCTTTTGAAAAATCTGCCCATATGGATGGAAAATCCCTATGCAAATCTCCCCCCAGGTATAAAATTTAATTGGATTCGAACTTCAAAGAGTACTTCTGGAAGTGAGCTGTAAATAATCGAGTTGTGCCTCAGTTCCTCTGTCTGAGGACATTCACCTGGCTTTTTAAGAGCCAGCAAGCATTGCTGATAGGAAGTGCTATATATAGCAGCAAAGCTATGCATATATATATATATGTATGCATAAATGTAGCCCTAGTAAGTGACCCAGGTGTGTGGTGTTTAGGTCTCCAAAAAGTTCTGGTTTTGTTTCTCATGGGCAGCTGTACGCACCTCCAGGCCACGGGATGCTTGCTCATGCCGTGCCGTGACTGGGAGCAGTGGGGAAAGGGGTGGATGGGGGCTGGTGATCCCTGGGATGCGGCAAGGTTGGTGAAGGTCACCCAGCTGCGTGGCTTTCAGGGAGTTCAGCTGGATGGAGCTTTATTGCAGAGGCTGTTGTTGCCCCTGGAGCTACACAAGGATGCAGAGCTGCTGTGGGCTCCCTCCACTCTGGGCCATCCTGCCTGCAGCAAGTGTCTCACTGGGGCAGGGACCTGCAGTCCCAGTGCTTTCCCCTGCCTGTGCGGAGGTGGCCAATCCCCAGCATCCAGTTTCCCAGGGGCTTGGCATTGTCTGTTCCCAGCGGATCAACAGGAGGAGCATCTGAAAAATTGGGGCATGGATATCTGATCCAGCAGCCCTGGCCCTTTCTTATTTATCTACTCTAATTCTATCGGTACTTCTAAAGTGCTTATATAAGCATCTAAGCACTTGATACGTATCTTGGAAAAAACCCCACCACAATCACTGTGTAATGAGAGTGGTTGAGTCTGGGATGTGAGGGATGCCAGTTTCCCTGCAAAGTCCAACTTTTCCTGGTGACCGTCATAAATTTCTACAAAATCAGACCCAGAAGAGCCCATTAGAACAGAAAGCATGCCCAAAATACCCTCAAAGGCTATAAAAGGGAAAGAAAACCCCAGTGACTCATTTGTGGCTAAGCAGATGCTGAAGTCTGAGCCTCAAGCTGGGATTCTCAAGCTTGTCTTTGCAAAAGGCTCATGATGACCGAAGGCAGATGCAGCTCTGTGTGCTGTAGCCTGTACTGGCTCCGTCCTCAGCACCCATGGGGCACTGTAGGACATCTCTGCCTCTGGGGGACGAGCTGTGGCACTGGGGGGGGGCTGTGCAACCCCCAGGGCTGGGTCACAGGAGCAGGAGATGGAGCTGGCACGTGGCCTGGTATCCTTCCAGTTCCCTTCTGTCTTTCTGGCCTCTCCAGTTTCCCGAGCAAGCAAATTCCCAGTATCTAGGCTGGGAAAGTGGAGTGGAAAGATGGGAACTGCCACAGCCAAGCTCTCTTTTGGGCTAGAATATGTGTTTGAAATGGCAGAATCCTTTAGCTCATCCCAGGCTCATCCCTTTGGGATGATGAAAAAGCAGTGACCTGAAATCTTGGTTTGCTGATGGATGATTATTCTGAAGGGCAAAGGCAAGGGCAAGGTGGCTGGATGCTCCGTTCCTCTCCAGTGTCTGATCAGGGCTGCGTTGGGAGTGGATACGGGTGAGGGAGCGAGGAAGTGCCCAGAGCTCATCATGGCAGTGAGATTAATGGCATTTTTCGCCATGCCACATGAAGTCTCTGTGAATCTATGTTTTCCTTGAACCAGCCCAGGCAGGGCTGCAGTCACTGCCTGATATGGGGGTGGTCTGACCCATCTCATGATGTTTTCAGCCTTTAATAATTTAGGATGAGAGATCCCAGGCCTTTTGTCTAGGCTTTTGCTCGATTGCTTGTTTTTCTAAGATTTCTTTTTCTCCCCCAGGCAAAAATGTTGCAGAGGACTGAGGCAGACTGCCTTAATTTGGCCAGCTTAAAAGCTCTTTTGAAAAACTTGAATCGCTGCACACGGCGTGAAGTCTTGTTTGATTTTAGCAGCGAGAGTCGGCAGCGATCCGCCGAGCCCGAGCGCAGCTCAGCATCCCTGCTCCGCAATGCTGGCCGAGGGCGTGGTGACGGCAGCAGCTTGGCCCAAAACACCGAGTGTAGGTCTAGCGGGGAAGGGGGACTGGGGGAATGGAAAGAGGAATGGGCTAGACTGGGACAAGAAGGGATGAGGACTGTGAGCAGGCAGGGGGGAGCCTGCCCAGGCGGTTTTGCCCTGGGGACAGCTTTACCC
The DNA here is from genome assembly GCA_033439905.1 of Ceryle rudis. Taxonomy (NCBI): domain Eukaryota; kingdom Metazoa; phylum Chordata; class Aves; order Coraciiformes; family Cerylidae; genus Ceryle; species Ceryle rudis. The sequence goes on from JAAGNO010022585.1 coordinate 27,750, forward strand.
ACCAGACTCTGGAGCAAGGATGCTGCATCCTGCACCCGCTGCTGAAAAATGCCCTCTTTTTCCAGGCTGAACATCTTCCCCTTCCTCCCTACCCAAAATAAAACCCCGACGAGGCTTCTCTTCAGCAAACATTACCAAGTTTGCAGAACTCTAAAGCCGGGAGGTGCCAGGGTCAGTTTGCTGTGCAGCCTTCAGGCAGCCCCTCGGTGCATATGCATTAGGAAGCCGCCTTTAATGGCCTGATCATATCCTCGTTTTTCACCTTTGCCTTGCTCAGCACAGGCAATGAACCTGCTCTGGGAATGATCTGCATTAATGTGGAGCTGTAAAAACTTCAACCGAAGTCAATGAGAGCTGTGCTTTGAGCAGGGGAAGTGTCATTTAATGCTAAGCACTCTGAAAAATCAAGTCTAAATGTCTCAAATTTGGTGCATGTAATGTAGTGGATGTTTTTTACATTACCGTGCCTGGGCCTTAGCTCGCCGTCTGTAAAACAGGGATAATAACAGCGAAATTGGGAACTTAATCACTTTATTGGTTGTGAAAAACTGCTGCTTTTTGGTGTTGAGCAAAGGATAAGCAACCCATGAGGAGCTGAGTAATTGTGCATGCAGAACAGTGTCTGAATAGAGTACAATAATGTAGGAGCTGCGTGTCCTCCAACGAAGAGTAAACAAGATGCTGAAAAGCTGCAGATGAAGTTGTTTGTAGGGTACTGAGAAGCCTGCGGATATTCCAAGGTACCCAGGGGTGGATTTTGGGATGCCTAAATGCCAAGCTCCAGACTGTTTCAGGTATCCAGAGGCTCTTGGCTCCATCTCAGCAACATCACCTCTGGCGTTTGGGGAGAGACAGGTCCTTTGGATAACCCTCCTGTATGTGGTCTTGCAATCAGCACCTTCATCAAAGTGCGTAATTGCCCGAGACTGCATGAAGGTTACCTTGGCAACCTTAGTTCTCACATTTTCTTAAGTTTTGAGTATGTGACATTACAACCTTTATCATTTCCTTTACTATGCTTTTGCTGCGTGCCCAGCCCTGTGTGTACCCGCGTTGTGTGGCAGTGGCTTCTGTTCCCAGGATGCACGATGGACCTCAATGTCTCCCTGGCTTTGCAGTGCCCATCGTATCTGCAGCCCTGCTAACATGGGCTTTCCTGAGAGACTTGGCCTGGGCCTGTGTTGCAGAGCAGATGCTCTGCAGGATCCCTTTGCTGGCTGAGATCCCACCACCTAGGCAGAGGTAGCCTGGACACGGCATCCCTCATGGAGGGCTTTGCTCCTGTAAATTTAACCGTGGGGTGCTGCATTTGGCAGTGGCTCTGGATTTGGGTGGCAGGGCTGTGGGAAGGGCTGAGTTGCCTCCAAGAAGTCGGTTGCAAGGTTGGGGAGCAAAGCAGGGATGATAGCAGAGACCATGCCACTTTCCTGCCAAGCTCCTACAGAAGCGGGATCCCCGTGGAGGACCTGGCACCGGGCTGGCCTCTCTTGTCCTCCTGGATTTCTACCCTTGGTCATGACACATGGTTTCAGGGGTCAGAACCAAGGGTTTAATCACCATCAAACCAGCTTTCTCCCCTCATCGCCACCCCTCTTTTCTCGTTCTGTGTCATGGTGTGGTTTTGCTCCATCCCTCTGATGGAGAAGAGATTTATTTGGATAGGACCATGGGACTTGTGGCCTCCATCTGCACAATTCTGAGGCCAGTGTTTGATTGGTAGGGGTGTTTGAGGTATTTTTGGTTGCCTCCTTTCACTTCAGCCTGCAGAAGGTCTTGCCAGCAGCACCAGTGAGGTCTGCTCAGCTCAGAGCAGCTCGGCCATGATGAGCCACAAGCCCTCCCTGGGGTCTCTCACTTCCTCTTCAGCACAGATTTTTTCCTTCCTTGTTATCACCATGTTCTCTCTGAGCATAAAAAATACCTCCCAGTTGCTTTTTATTTCTAAATTGATGCCAGAAATATGTTTAGAAGTTCACCGTATTGAAAGCAGTGTTTTGAGAGGATGGGATGGAAGGAATTGCTGGGCAAACTGAGCTCGGAGAAATATTAATTAGCATAGAGAAATCATTCGATAATCATTTATGTATTTTTTAATTATGCATCGCTGCCTTTGCTGATAACCCCTGTGCCAATAGTGGGATCCATTCTGCTAGATAAACATATTACTTTGTGAGTTAATTAGCATGCAATTGCTATCAATTAATATGTACTACTACTACTGATTCTGTGTTGAACACGCAGATTCCACTGCTATTAACTGTTAGAATTACTAATGTTTGGAGCTGCTTAGAACCCCTCACCAAAAGATGTTAGTTGGTAAATTACAGTGGTGTGAGGGGCCAGGGGGCTCCTCACTGAGCCTGGAGCTTTCTGTCCCTCGTGGTTTAAATGCTGCAATTTTTTATTATTTAATTTCTTCAGATTTGGAAACGGCACTTTTCCCGTGTTTCTGGTTTACTGCCATTTTTGAGCTTTGAGATTTCATATGATAAAGTTTTTCTTTGCAGCTGGAGGTTGGAGGAGCAGCACAGGGAAAAGAACAGGTCAGACTCAGCTCAGACAACTTTGCATGCTTCATAACTTAATAACTGAAGTTAATAAAACCAAATTGGGTACATCTGGCTCTGGCTGGTGATAGAGTCAACAGAGGGAAATGGATTCCTTTGAAGCTGAAAACGTTAGCTGGGGTGTTGGAGCAGTTGTGGTAATAGCAGCAGGGAGCTGGAGCTCTGCAGTTCAGTGCAAGAGGGAAGTTGTTTTGCCCGTGCTGGATACCTTCAAAATGGGGAGAGTCACATCCTCACCTTGGTGAATTACCTCCTGGTGAAGCTAATGAGAGACTGGTGGAAAATGCACAGGAGCAGGGACATGTGGCCAGTGCAACGTGGTGGGCCTGAGCCCTGTGACCTGCTCAGGTGTGACTGTTGGGGCTCCAAAAAGATATAAACAGGAGGATAAAGGCTGGGACCTTGAAAGTGGCTTAAATGCGGAGCAGGCTGATGGGGATCTGAGGCAATACCCATCCCTTTGGCCGACATGTTGGGGTGGGACACAGTGCTCATCAGTGTTGCTTCTCCTCCCAGCTGGTGTCCCCAGATGCTTAATGTGAGGATTTCTGTCCCACCAAGGACACTTGCTGTGCTCCAAGCCCCTATCCCCTCCCATCCTGCACTTGACTGCCGGTGCCTGAGAACACAGGAGCATCCTGACGGTGCCATTGCCACGTGGGAAATGCACCCTGCCAAATCTGGGATTAATTGCAAGCTGTGGTGAAGCGGGTGCTGACATGTGTAATTTCCAGCACGATTACTGACTGGGCTTTATCATCCCTATTAAAGCTTGTCTGCTTTTTCTTAAACCTCCCAGTGCTGAGGTTGCCTGGGAGACTGAGCCAGCATCGCCTGCGTTTGCCTTTGGCTCGTGCGGGGTTAAAGTGGCGACCGTGATGAAACAGGTTAAACAACCACTCAGAATTAAAACTATCTTGCTCCTCTCATCTGTGACATCCCAGTCCTTCATCTGACAGAGCCACGCCACCTCCAAGGGGGCTGTGGCGGGGTGAGGGGATCCCGGTGAGCTCACAGGGTGTGTGCTGGGCTTTCCAAGCTCGCTTTTATTCCAGCGTGTTTGGTTTTGCTTTGCTTTGCTGTAATTAAATGTCTGGCCCTTCTAGTTGCTGAGGTTAGCTTCAAAATGCTCTGGCAGAGTGATGGTTTTATTGAATCTCCAGGATAAATTATTGAAGCATGGTAGGGAATTTTTCACACTTTCTAGCTCAAGGTTTTTGGGAGAGCGTTTCTGCAAGTGTTTATTCTGGTATTACCAGAAGAAGCGAGACTACCCGGGTATGCAGCCCATCAGCTGTGGTATCTCAGCATAGCTCCATCAAAGCACCTTCTCCAGTGTCACTCCAGCAAGGATGATTTCTCCCAGTTTAGGACCTGGGTGGTGATTTTTCTTCAAACGTCCAAATGCTATTAAAGTGGCTGAAAAGTGTCTGTGGGTGCACTGGGCAGAAGCTTAGTTTTTCTCCATAAATTAATAAACCTGCTCCACACACAACACATCTTCAGGAGTCACGCTGAGAAACCTGGTTGAAGGCATGAGCTTAATCATGCCTAAGTTTCAGACTGTGGAGTCCCCAAGCTGGTAACTGCCACCACTTTGTTGGGTTCTCCAGCACTGAGGCTGGAGATTAACCTTTCCAGAGCATTCCAGCTTGGTCAGCATGCGGATGGACTCGCTCAGGAGATAGCTCATGGAGCAGTGCTGTGGGAGATGGTTGTTGACTTCACTACAGGCATGGTAAATGGTGTAGTGGGTGCAGGAGAGGACTGTAGGGAGGATGGTTTCTTCTTGTAGGCAGAATAAAAAAGAAAAAAGGTTGAAACCCTGGGAAAAAAAAAAAAAGATATTCTGTTGCTTTTAAATCGGAGACCACTTTTCTCAAGTGACCATTTATTGCACGTTCATCATAATTTAGGTGTTTGACTGTATGGCCCTTTGTACAGAGCAGCAGAGCCTGTGGTGCAATCAAACCCGGCTGGAATTGTACCGTGAGCACGGGAAGCCCTAGAAGTACTAAAAATAACTAATAGCGTCTCCAGTTGGACATCCAACAGTGGTGAGCACCTTTAAACCTCATCTCTCTCGTTGCCTTGGTTCCCTGTCTTAAGTGTGAAGGAAAGAATATCCATTGTACAGAAGCCAGCGGTATAAACAGCTCGTTTGTGAGAGGCTGGGGGTCCTGAGTGGTGGGTACCCAGGAGAGGAAAGCCCCAGGGGAAGGGATGGCTCTGCCTTTGCAGGTGAGAGGGAATGCCACTTGCTGAGAGCAGGGATGGGGCTGTGGAGGGTGGTACCTCAAGGTCCTGAGGGCTCTGCTCACAACCAGGGTCCCAAATCCTGACAACTCACTTCTGACTGGTGGGCTTTGCAGATGCAGTTTGGTTTTTTATTGGTTATATGTAGTGCTTTTATTAAAAAAAAGTGATTACGAGTTTTGCAGTACCCCCTCAGCTGGGGCACACGTGCAGACCCTTCGTGACCATTTCTGTGACGAATTTTTCTGGGCGTTGTGTGAAGACGCTGAGCTTTGCCCAGCCTCGACAAGCCCAGGAAGCTGGGAATGAAGGGCTGAGTTGACTTTGCTTCTGGTACCGTCTGTAATTGCCCCTCCAGTTTGATATTTCAAGCTTGGAGCCAGGAGGTACCCTTGCCTGCTTACCCTCTTCCACCCAGCATTTGCAATTCATGGCTGGTAGAGAAGTTTCCACCCTACGTGGCTGCAGACAAAACAGGCAGAATGATTTGCACAGCAAAAAGGTTCATGCTGGTCCCGCTTCCACCGATCCCATTAATATCTTTGAGCGGTTTACTCTGAAACTCGAGGAAGAGTTCGGCAGCCTCACTAATGATATCAGCGCCGACCGGATTAGCAGAGGCAAGTGGGGGTTTAGTGGAGGAAAAAGATGTGAGGGAGAAGAGAAAATGAGCCGAGAAAGACAGGAGTGGAATAGGTGAGAGCACAAGTGATGCTCAGACAGAGCGTGTGCTGGGGGTGAAATAACCTACATGGATGGGGACTTCAGCTGTTGCAGGTCTGGGACTGCTTGGAGACTTCTCAGAGATGCTTTCCCCCAGGGCAGGCATCCAGCTCCTCCTGGACGCTGCCCTGGGCTTGACCTGCACATTTTGGGGCTGGATGGTGTCTGGAAGAGAGAAGCAGCTGCAGCTCCCACGTGAGCACCCACTGGGCAGAGGGTGAGTGTCCCTCCAGGTAACGCCTGCTCTGGGTGAGAGGACCTGATGGGGCAGGGGAGAAAGGCAAAAGACAGATGGTGTCCAGGTTTAACCCCTGGCTGGTCATAATGGGGAAAGAGAGCAAAGTCTGCTCAGAGGATACCTCTCTGATGGGGCCTCAGCAGCAAGGAGACCAACCAACCCTTTCTCAAACCTTGCAGAGTAGCAAAAGTTTTGTGGCCAGAGAGGGTTAAAATTGCTTAGCTAAGCAGCTGTTGAGCTGCAAAATTCAGCATCTGGGTGTAAACCTCTCTCTCCTGGTTTGCAAGTGCATTAGCTCTTAAATTCCTCCTTGAGTGGGCTCTTGCAATGGAAGTAGGAAGCAGCACGAGATGCTGAACATGAGACATCATGGCTGCGCCTTGCCAGGTGGTTTTGGGCCCCTGCTCTGTAGTAGTCCCTCCTTCAGGGTGGAGCTGCAGGTGACAGCATCGTGCTCTTTGCTGATAGAGGGCCCTGTCTCTAGAAACTCCTGAACCCCGAATCTCTCTCCCTGATCCATCTCCAAACACAGCTTGGGGAAGCAGATGGTAGAACAGCGCTAGCTTAGTCCCCAGCTTGCATCCTTTTCTTTGTTTATCTCAGCGATAGTTAACTTTGCAAGGCACCCAAGTCTTTAACCATTAGCAGGCACTAAGAAGGGGCAGCTGAGTCGAAATAACACCCACTAATCCCCTTCCAGGATGAGCTGGAGAGAAGATCCACTGTGAAGCTCAGGAGCTTATTCTGAGATGAGTCCTTTGGAGGCTTGGAGAATTGCATGGTGTTGATATTTCATTAATAAATAACCCCTAGTGATATCTGTCACTGAATCTGCTTCTTTAATGAAGGCTTGGAATAAAGGGGGAGGGTGGAGAAAAGCCCTTTTGAAGGAATCGAGGCGAGTACAGGTGATGGGAGGTGGCACAGGACTGGGTGAGGATGAGTGCTGTGGTCTGCACCACCAGACCTGTGCCAAGCAAAGAGCTGTGCTGTTGTGCACAACGCTGAGCATTTGTGGCAATAGAAGTTGTTAGAAAAGTGGGTTTTACTGATGCTGGGTGTGTAGCCAGTGGGTCCTGGTAGGGAGCAGAGTGTATTTCTTTTATCAGGGAGTTTGCTGTGTCTTTGGAAGGGCTGAAGTGCTAAAGAAAGTGCATTTGTGTGTGTTCATAGACGTGCATGTGCTTGCAGAGAGAATCTGGCACCAGAAATGAGGTCATTCGCTCCAAAATGCCCTTTTTGACAGGACTTGGCACCTGCTTCAGGGTGATGGAGAATTGCCTTGTTTTCCCACTGCACCAGGTGCTGAGCCCTGCCTGGTCCCTGTGGTTTCAGGGCCACTGGCAGCTTCCCCTGGCTCTCTGATGTGCTCCGGGCATGGCACAAACTGCAGAGCCCATCTTCTCCATCCTGCCTTGTCAGAACAGATCCAGGGGTTACTCAGTGAAATTCAATGTGGATAGATGGAGAACAAGAGAAAGGAGCTGTTCTTTTGCAGGCAGCTCATTACTGCAGGGAAAGTGATTCATCCATCAGGGCTGGTCTAATCCAGCATGCCCGGTGGTGGGGAGGGTCAGCTGCCCCGGCGGGCACTGTGAAGTGGTGGCCAGACACTGCCATCGCTCCTCAAGCCTCCCCTGCCCTGGCACTGCCTGCTCCCCAGGGCTGGCTCGGGGGTTTGGGGGCTGTGGGCCCACACAGTGGGCAGGGAGGGACGGGCAGGGGGCACCGCTGGAGCTGCGTCAGCGGAAGGTCATCAGCTTGCGTCACCCATCTCATTGTCGCTGCGGGAGGCAGGTAATTAATTATTGCTCTTCACCCCCCAAAATGGGAAGGAGCCGCTGAGGCTGGCAGTGCCAAAGGCTCCGCTCCTCCAGCGGCAGATAAAAGCAAAGTTTGCTCCCAGCTCTCTCTGAGCACATGTCAGCCCTCTCGTCTGCTGACATCCCTCTGCTCAGGGTGCCACGGGGAAGCAGTGCTGCTGTAACGAGCGACCCGGCCGAGCAGCCTCCCTGCATCTGCAGGCAGCACCCTCACCGCTGGCACCCGCTCCTCTCGCGGGTGACATCTGAACGCTTCCCCCGCTCCGCTGCCCCCCCTTTCACCCAGGTTAATATTTTAATGTGCTTAATGGCTCACTCCAGCCCGGCAGCTCCTGCTGGGCTTTGTCAGGGGTCATCCATTCTGCCAGGCATGATTTCAGAGAGCCAGGTTCCTATCTCTTTGCTGTCAAATATTCAGGAAGAGTTTCATAATGGTGGATTCACTGTTGTCTAGTATAGGGTTGGATTGACACACAAATCCAAGCTACTAATAAAACATCTTCAATCTGGGGATTTGATCAATGCTGATCAATAGCTAAAGGGTGGTGTCAAGAGGGCAGGGCCAGACTTGTCAGTGGTGCCCAGTGACAGGACAAGGGGCAACGGGCACAAACTGGAGCCCAGGAGGTTCCATCTGAACAGGAGGAGAAACTTCTTTGCTGTGAGGGTGCCCAGAGAGGTTGTGGAGTCTCCTTGTCTGGAGAGATTCCAAACCCACCTGGACACTGCGCTGCTGGGCCCCCTG
>JAAGNO010022586.1:0-12727 GCA_033439905.1 Ceryle rudis
TTTGGAAAATAGACCTCCTTTTTTTTTTTTGGAAAGATTATTAAAAAGTATTGTTAATTTTGGGGCGGGAAAGGAGTGGGAAAAGTGGGGTTGCAAATATTTTGTTCTTCACACATCCCCCCCCCCCCCCCCCCCCCGCTCTGCCTTGGGTGTCTTGTCGTTTCACATTTTCATAGTGCCAGAGGAGGCATTGCCAGTTTGTTTTCCCAGGCTGTGCAGAATCTTCTTTCATAATTTGTAGCCCAGAAATAAAACTTTTCTCGGTGTATTCTCACATTTTACTAAACAGGAGTTATCCGAGTTTTATTTTGATACCTGGAGAACACAGGAATATGATCAACATACACATCTTGAGATACCTTGACACTTTACCAGTAGATGTATTTCAGTGATTTTTTTTTTTTTTTCAGGATGATTTTTTTTTTTTGCCTTTTTCAGAGGGTATCTTTTAATGATGGCTACAAGACAGGTTTCTCTAAACAGTGAACCGATGGTAGGAGCAGCTTTCCGCAGGCACTCTTCTGGGGAAGGCTGCTGAACTGTGCGTGGGCTTTGTTCTGTTGCGGGCGGTGGAGAAGACAAAAGGTTGTGTGTAACTGAGGGCTGAAAGAAACGGGTCAGCAATAAGGAGAAGATTGATTACCTTCCAGTAACATTTTGTGCCTGAGTAGTTTCCCAGTATTTTCCTGTCAGTCTCTTGCATTTGAGGAAGGTTTCAGACCATATTTCAAACCCAAGGCCAGTTACAGATGCGCAGTGATTTTAGAGAAGACTGTAACTAAAAATTGGATCTGGTGCTGCAAATAACTCTTGGAGCCTAAAAGGTGATGAGAACAAATGATATGCTTAGCCCTGCTATGGAATTTGTCTAAAGAATATAGAATGAGCCAGGATTGAAGAAGCAGCAGCAAAATGTTTAGTGCAATTTTATATTGAGTCTTCAGGCTGCAATTCTAGATCAATTTTTTTTTTAAGTTAAATTATGTCTAGGATATTTGCCCAGAAAGATAATGTTACACCCATAATACCTTTTGCCTGTTTGGACAGAACAGTACATCTAGAAAAGCATGTTTTGTGATCAGAAGTTACTTTTTATGAGACGTAGAAAGCACTGCCAGCTGCCAAGCTATTTGTGGTGCCGTGTTGTGGCTAGCAGAGAGCAGGGTTGCAATAAGGCTTTCAACAGTCCTAAAAATATGTCATTAGGGCAGCGCACTGAATGCTGATCAGCATTAGCAGAACTTAAGGCATGGAAAGTACACACAGCGTTGCTTGCATACACGCGCAGTTCCTTGGGTATCAGCAGAATGTAAGGGCAGATGCAGCGTGTGCCTCACCACTGTCACCGAGCTGAAGCGCCTGAAATTTCTGGGTGACTTTCATAGCTCGATAAGGAGGTGCAGTTTAGCTCCCTGCCTGCAGGATGCCCGTGTTGTAGTAGGGTGCCTCTTGTTTTCGAGGGAAGTGTTGTGGCAGAGAAGAAGTTTAAACATTTTTGAAAACTTACTTGGGGGGAGCTTCCTTTCAGTCAGTGCCAAGGTATTTGAAAATGTTTTCCAAAATAACTTCTGAATTCTCTGAATTAACCATGTGTTAATGTGTCACTGCTGTAGAAGTGTGAAAGGACTGGGGAGGCAGGGAGCCAAAAAGTGCAAAAAACCCCCCACCCAAAACAAAACAAAAAATCAACACCAACTCCCCCCCAAAACAAACAAACAAAAACACAGCGGAAAACCAAAACACATTTAAATCGTTCAAATTTACAGGGTGGAATATTCAACTACAGGAAACTTCATAGGCATCTGTAGTTACAGGATTATCTGCAGGCATATAATTTTCTGCAGCATTAGAAAATGAAGCAACAGCTTCAGCTGCTAAGTGTACACAAGATATTTCAGAACTGGAAAAGCTGTAATCCCAATTTGTGTTGCCTTTACGGCAATAATCTGTCAGCAATTATAACTTTAAGAGCTGGAATCAAATTGTTGTTACAGTAAGCCATTGCAGGCTAATCTTGATTACCCACTTCCTGGAATATTTGGATCTATATATCTGAATAAAATAAATGTTCTTTGGAAGGCTTTCAGATTCTCATGAAACATGAGAAATGCATAGATGTCTTTCCATCAGTGGAGTCTGAATAGTGGTTTGATCTGAATTTGGTAAGTAACAGGATATATTGGATTGTCTTTATAAGAGTTTGGTTATGGATAAGTTCTGATATGAACTGTATATGACATTAAATCTTATCCGCTTTAATTGAAAACATGTTATAAATGTAACAGGTCATGGTATTTACAAGGTTCTAAACTCAAAATGTTTTACTTCAGTGTGACTTCTGATCAGCAGCATGTCTGGTGGTGCTTAGGATCCAATGTGATGTGATAATGTTCACTGTTTCATGCTCTGCAGGAGTGCAGGGTTATTTTTACTACACTGGCAGCTGCTTGATGGGACTAAATCTGAATGACCAGAGGTTTATTATCTGTAAGGAATTAAACAATTGGCGTTTTGATTTTCTGTGTGAAATATCCCATCCCACTGACTGGAGACTGCAGGGTCCATAAGCAGAACAGGTGGACGTGGGCTTTTTGTTTTGGTACAGTACATGTCACCTCCTGCTTGGAAACCACCCCGCAGCCATTTGTGCCAGGATAATATTCCTGGTGGCAAAGCAGTCCTTGGCTAAAGGCCTGTTGCTCTCATTAGAGCAGACACTTGAATGCTGAGAAAGCCATCAGGAAATAAGTCTGGGCTGTGGTGGAGGGAACGATAGTTAGTTTAATTATATGGTTTATCTGAGGGATACCTTAGGAAAGCATCTGTAGAGGGTAATCACACAGTCTGGTTGGGGTAATAAGCGAGGAGGATAGATTACTTTATTTCCATAAAGCTATATTGAGATCTGAAGTGTTGTACAGTTAACGGAGTAATTGGCAGTACAGTAATGAAATTACTACCAGGGTTCAGGCAGAACTCAAATGTCCTTATAGGACAGAGAGAAGGAAAACTTTAAAGCAAAAAAGTGTTTAGAGAAAATCAGATAGACCAGTAAAGCAAAACACATGTTCATGGTCCTGCACAACCTTTTGGAGCAAATGTGAAGCTGCCCATTGCTTTTCAGTGACAGCAGGATTACATCACTCATTCTGCCATTTGCTCAGACCTCACTTGCCTACAGAAGGCCTGAGTGAAACACTTCAAATGTGAATTGAATAAACTTTGCAAGCTGTTGGAGCTACTCACTTGACGTGGCAATGTGAGCAAATCCTTCAAGTCCGTACCTTTTTGTAGCTCTGGGAAGTCATTTTAATATTGAAACTCATACAGTTAGAAAGACAAGGAGGTGGAATAGGAACTATTTATTTCTAAAGTACCCCTGTTTTCAGTATTTATTAAAATGCTTTCAAAGTCTGGAAACAATGAAGTTCAATCATTAATGATTTCTTGCTCTTTTCACCACCCCACTTCCACCCCCCAATTTTATCACTTCCCTTATTTATTCTATTTCAAAATTTATTTCTTATTTATTTCTATTTCATTTATTCAATTTCAAAAAAAAAAAAATAATTCTGATCACTTTATGGTCAGCTCACATATTCAGCTAAAGTGAGATAATTCCTAGTATACGTATTTATTTTTTTTCTAACGCCCTGTGGAAATGTGGGCTGTTTTTTAACGACTGTTTGTAGTGTGTCACCCTTTGCTCCTAACCAGTATATTTCTAAGTAACCAGACAGAGCTATTTCAGTGTAGAAGCCCAATCCATTTTAACAGCTGCAGATTCTCAGGTGTAATGGATGTCTTCAGCTAGAAAAAAACAGACCTTGAATGATACATCCCTTGCATTTGAGAGCCAAGCAGTGGAAGAAAGAGGCTCTAATAATTTTCTTTAGGTCAGTGGAGAGTTCACAATTAGATGTAGCCAACTGCGGTCCCACTAAAGGGAATGCTGGAATTGCATGTCTTGGCGTTTTTTGGTTTTATTGCATACAGTGCGGCAGTGAGCTGGCATGTAGATTTTTCAGAGCCCAGCTTTCAGTCAGAGGCTGGACCATGTGTCCTTAACTTCCCTTCCAGCTTAAATTATTTTTGGTTCTATAACTTTTTTTTTTTCTGAGTTAGATGTAAAAGCACATTTGCACCTTGATTGATCCTAGCAGGTGTAACAAACTGAAACTTCATTAATTGAGGACGTTCAAGATTTCTTCCAGAGAAGGATGATGATTAGATGAGCTCTTGGTTGATGCAGTTGATCTGTTGTTATGAGAGAGAGTCCACTTCTCTCTGCATGGCATAAATGGAGATCAGCTGTTCCCATGTTTTCTTTCGCCCCTCAACAGGACCTGCTGCTTTTACATCTGCAGCAGCACAGAACTCAGCATAAGAGAGAAAACCTTCCTGAAGGACAAGCTCTGGTTCCTTGGTTCTTAGTGCAGTTAACCAGTTTGAAGTCATCTGTGACTTACACAAAATCAGACAAGTCAGCGATGTTTTAATTCCTTGATCTGCATTTGCGTATTCATGGGCTAACATGGCACAGGGATCGGGAAACTTCTTTTGATGTATTGAGAATAGTATTTTGCACAGCTGAGTTCCACACCCCTTGTGTAGATACTGTAAATTTAGGGACTGTGTAAGAAGCTGTTTGGGGGACACAGTTGCAGCAGCAAAATTCTGATATCAGGAGCAGGGTGCTGATATCTTGAGTAATTAAAGAACTTAGGATATCTGAATCTTCTGATTCCTTGATGGAAAAATTAATTGATTCACAATTTCTCCTTTCCCATGACCACGCCCTGGAGACATGATGCAGCTCATTTGAGGATTTGCTTATTCTTTTTCATGTGTTAGGCTTGTTAAATTTTTGTATGGCTATAGAGCAGAACACAGATTCATTATGCGTTTAAGAGAAACAGGAGTTTACTACTATCAAAACTTGTTAGTAATAAAGAAGTTCTGCTGGGATTGACTCCTATCACTGCCAAAACAAGAAAAAGAAATCAGTCGTAAATTCAAGTTAGATGGGAAAAAAATTCATCAGAAGGGCAAGTGAATGAGTTGCACAGCAGATGGTCCCAGAACTTGTGTAGAAAGCTGTTATTTCATTTTAAAAGCAGTCTGTTACAACTTTCTTCTAAGACTCAAGACTGATGTTTTTGGGGAAACTTGGTCATCTGTTTACACAGAATGAAACAATGAAAATTAAGCTTTGAATCACATGGATCTTTGAACAGGCATAGTGGGGGGAAAAAAAAGAAGAGATTGTCAATCCTGCCATCTACTCATAGCTTCCATTGGTATTAAAGAAATTATCCTATTCTTCGTGACTGAGCAGCATGGCCCATCCTCCATTTAAATGCAGCAAAGTAGCCAGTAATGACTATAGCAAGGTCTGGTGCTGTTTTTTGTTTGCAGTACCTTTGTATTGAGCTGCCTACCTCCTTCATTTGTCAAGGAGATGGGTCCCTTAGTATTTTCAAATTGCCTGGAGATGCTTTGAACTCATTTAGGCATCTGAATACCTTTGAAAAGCTGACATCTGCCTATAAGTCTTTGAGAAAACCAAATAAAATCACCTAGGTTTTGTTTCATAAGCAAACTAACCAGATGGTGTTACCAGCTTGGAGATCCCAAGACTGGTTTCAGTCAAGTGGGGCAGCGTAGACCAGATGTCAGACACCTGTCTTTTCTTATTAACTTGACGCTGACTGCAATGGGAAGTGTAGTGTAAAGTTGTCTGATCTCTGTCCCTGAGATAAAACTCAGAAAGCAGAAATATTATCTATATTTGTTCTTTAACAAGAAAATCAGTGTTTTGCTCATTCCATGCTGGAACAACTAGTGGTGAGTTGGCTCCAGCAAGATATGATACTCAAAATCCCAAATTCTGAGGCCTAACCCCCCAAAAAACCTAAATACTAATAATGTTTGTGTTTGGTGCATGTGATTTCCATGTATTTTATGCATATATCTTTATTTTTTTGAATGATGTCTGAAATTTTGCAAGCTGTGATTTTGCAAGGGGAATGTTTTGGGATTAAATTTGGGCAGAGGATCACTACAGGGCTATGAGACTGTCTGGTTTTGTTGAAAAACAGGGCTCAATAAAGTAGGGTAGTTGATCAGTCATCAGTAATTTTATTATGTGCTATGGGAGATATTTACCCAAAAGTTAATGAGACATTCCAAGGTATATGATAGGCTGAGGATCAGACAGAAGACTTGTGAAATCCTCCTGAGCGACTCTTCCTCTTTTAATGCTTTTCTGGGAAGTGCCCACAGAAGAGTAGTGTTCACTGGTTTTTGTAACCAGTCCAGGCTCAGAGAAGCTTATGCTTTAAGAAGATAAATGATGGGGGAAAGCTGAAAAGATTATTGAAAAAACCCCTTACTCAGTCAAAACATGTTGTTCAAAATGTAATCCTCCAAACCTGGACACTATTAGTGAGCTAACTATTTTAGGCACCATAGCACAGTAGGGTTTTGGTGAGAGTGCCATTCCTTAGCTAGAAATGTAATACAAGTCTTTTAAAGAATTTCTGGTCTGACGAACAAAATGAGATACATTTTCATCACAGAGGGACACAAGGTGAAAAGTTCAGGTCTGGATCCGCTTTGAGTTTGGTCTATTTATATGGATAAATGTGATAAAATGCAGCTGCGAGCTTCGGATTCATGTTTTTCTAATGTTTAGGAGAACTTGGGTTTTGCACCTTCTGCAGTTTCCAAGCATCTGCTGCCAGAGAATGAGTGGTGCCACTGAACAACAGAGCTCAACTTCTCGTGCTGGACTTGTGCAGGAATCATGCTGTTTCAGAAGTAGATTGAAATCCTAGATCACAGACGATCAGAGCTAAGGCATCCTGACAACTCCCAATGCACCCCCTCTTGCTACTCTAAAATTATTTTCAAGTCTAAAATCTGCTGAGTAATAAAGCAAGATGCCATTCAGGTCTCTGATCTGTGAATAGCAATAAAATTGCTGTCCATGCAGCTAAGTCAAGTTCCAAGTGGAATAAAATTTGTGAAGTCATTCAGCTCCACTAACCAGCTGTTTGAAAACCTGGGTGTAAGCTGTGCATAGCAGCAAATCACCTCTCAGGTTGGAGATTGACATTTTACGTATTTGTGTGGGATGTATCAGAATTGCCTCTGTTCTCTTTAAATTAAAACTAATATGTTCTGAATGTAACAAACGTTTGGTGCTGTCCTGCATCTATTAAGAAATCTCTGTCTGTTTGACTTGTGCTTATAAATTTATCATAAAACAACTCAAAGTTATGTGCTCTGAAGGCATATCTGAATTTCTATTAAATATGAAAATACTCCTCTGCCCATTTTAAATATGAGGAGCCAAGATTCTGCTGGGCTGATATTTAATCTTGCACACAAATGGTATTTTTGACTTCAGGGCTTTATTCACAATTAAAATGCTGAGGCAGAGCACTAGAACGGGCTTCCCAGAGAGGTTGTGGAGTCTCCTTCTCTGGAGATTTTCAAAACCCGCCTGGATGCTTTCCTGTGTGGCCTGTGCTAGGTTGTATGATCCTGCTCTGGCAGGGGGGTTGGACTCGAAGATCTCCAAGGTCCCTTCCAACTCCTAACACCCTGTGATACCTGTGATTTATTAGGTTAAGGTATACCCTGCTTGCAGGAGTAGGATTGTTTTGGTGTTGTTCAAATGCAAACCATTTCTTCAGCTCCAAGATCACTTTCTTTGTTATTATTTCTAGACTGAGAGAACGGATTATAAAAACACTTCTGGTACAAATGTAAGAGCTGGAGAAGCAGTAGTTGATATCTAAGGAGAAACATGTGCATGCAGACACATATATGTCCTACTTCTCTCACCTGAAAGCTTAAGCAAGTGTTTACCTTGATAGGATTAGCTTGCAGCTGGCAGAAGCTATCAGTTGGGATACTTGATGGGAATGTCTTGATGAGACTTAACATGCTTAGGAGTTGCCTCAGCCGCAGCTGCTGTATTTTGTGAAGCATTGTTTTGTCATGCAAAGCACAAGTAGCACCACAATAGAGAAAATGTTCCCGACTGTAAATCCTCTATTCACCCATCTTTCTTGCACAAAGTGCAAGTGCTGTCTAGAGAGGTCTGATTAAATTTAATGCCAGTAACATGATACTTGCAACTTCATATGGCACAGGCAAAAAAAGTGGGATTATGTGTTGAAACACAGCCTTAAATGTGTAGTCCCAACAGTTGCTTTGCATGAAGTTAAGAGAAGGTGATACTGGAGGAGATAAACATTTGAGGCTGCTTATCTGTTTAAGGGCAGTCAGTGGTAGTGAATTCAACCTAATACAGAGTTTGAGTTGACCCTAAGATCATTCACAAATACCCTTAAAAAAGATCAGATCTTCTAGGGAAGTCTACTAAGAAAAACCTGCCGCTATACTATACACATTTATTTGCCATGTTTGCTTTTTTATTTTTTATTTCTGTTTCATCTGGGGAGGACAAGGAGTGAATGTGAATAGACTCCCCTGCACGTTACCCCTGTGCAGAAATGGCATTGCTGCAGCTACCTTTGCCAAGGGGATTTCAAGTCTGTGTTTAGACACAGACATTTTGGTCTCACCAGGTCCCCAGTGTTCTGCAGAGCCTCCTGCAGCCCTGCCACCATGTGGGCCCTGAAAGCCTTAAGCCATGGTGGTGGCTGAGCAGGAACTGTCCTGAGCATGAAATCAGCTTTGCGAAGACAGCTTGTTCCCATCGTGACAGTAGACGAACACTAAAACCGGGCGTCACTAGTTACTATAGCTGGATCCCAGCATTCCCCAAAGTTATAATCATATAATAATATGAAATTTCACATTTCTGCCTAGCATAGGAAATGTAGGAGGCTATCTCCTCAAGACTTCATTGTAACAGTGCCAAATCCCAGGTTCTGCTGTGCATGTATATTTAATACAAATTTCTTCTAGCTGATGAGTAACTGATGTTTGTGAGAGTTACTAAGTTAAAGTTGTGATTGTAATTTCAGGGAAATACGTAGTCTGTAAATTGTACCCATAGATTTTCCAAGGGGCCTAGCAATTATACTAGTGATATCAGGTCTTAGTTGTAATAATGACTGTGAAGCTAATAGAAGATCGGGGCACCCCAGCACTGGGTTCAGTACAGATGAAAGCAAAGCTGATGGTCAGAATGGAGAGCTTTGGTGTCAGATAGAAGGCATTTGGTGAAGCGGAACAATAAGCTAAACTATGCTGAACTGGAGGTAAAAAACAAACAAAAATTAAGTAGATGGGAGGAAGGAATTCAGATTGATGTGGGGTTTTTGTTGTTGTTCCCTGCCATGGCCAGATAACAATAATCTGAATATATCAGTGAGTCATATTAAAGAGGTTTGTTTCTTCATCCAGAAGCCCACATTACGTTCCACATTTTCTAAAATAGAGAAAACTACCTAGGATGACAGTTGTGTTGAATGACAGAGCTGTTTGCACTGTCTCCAGAACAAAATAGAAGATAAATGTTGTTTTCTAAAATATATGTCAGACAGTGTGAAGGTTTTATCATAGATCCTGTGATCACATTAAGTACTAGGAAAAGCTCATTTCTGTTTCTTGACAGGGTACGCAACCAGCCCCACAAGTTGGGGGAATGAGGATCCTGAAGAAAAGCAGTGTTTTAGAGAACCATTTTTACAATCACCAGATTGGGAAGGAGTCTACAATTTAATATTTGTGCACATCTAATCCCACCACTGTCAATGGGATTTAAAATGTCTACTAATCAATGTGATACATATGGTAGATGTCATGGAATGACTAATGCGATGTAATGCAGTAGCCACTGTATACAGAGAAGCTTCCCATGTGGCTGTAAACATCTGCTTTTGTTATCAGTGACTCTAGAGTCGTCATAGTTGGCAAAGAGGAAAAGCAAAACAAAGGGAGGTTTGCAAAAGAGAGTTCAAGCTTTAATCTATGTGAGGACCCCTGAAATAAAATGCCCTGTTGGGAGCAAACAGAGCCATGTCTGTCCTCTCTCTGTAGGTATCGAGTAGCTCCCTCTGCCCCCAGCAAATGGTTTTTTTGGTCTAAGGGTCCCAGCTTCCACACACAAATCACTCTCATCAAAAGGGGGTGAACAGCAAGTTTGAATGCATGAATGTGTGAGAGGAGAGATTTACAATAGAAAGATAACTTGATTTGCTTTAAACTAATACTTCTGTTCATGCTAATGATAGTACTTGTTGTGGGCCACATGGATCCTCTGACCAAAAAAACCTCAGCTCAGTTAGGCTGTCAAGAGCAGTGGGTATATCAAGCTCCCAGCTCCAAGGGAGAGGCTCTTTGTGTTACCTGACACATGGCAGCACAACCTGGAATACCATCTTTTCCAAGGGAGGTGTCAGGGTATTAACTTCTGCATGACTTGGGTACATGCCTTTACAGTCCTCACTTCTTGTCTCAAGTCTGCAATGCCCATGTCCAAAAGGTGAACCAGCTCAACTTTGAGATGCTGATGAAACACCATCTTCAAGCACAGTGTATGTGTGGACTGTGGCACCTTGTTGGCCTTTCCAAAGCAACAGGTGAAATTTTTATCATCTTTCGTTTGTAAAGTGGATCCTTCAGAAGTGAGGTAGCTCTGTCTGGATGTGTTATGCTGGTCTGTGCAATCCCTGGAGGGAGGGAGGGAGAGAAATGAGCCCATGTTGATTTACTTCCTAATAGCCTGTTGCTACAGCGTGCACAGGAAGATATCGCTGCTGTGTGAACACACTAGCTGGCCTTGGCAGATGGAACAGTAAGAGGAGAGAAGCCAGACTCTGGGAATTATACATCTCCTGGTATCTGAAAACCTGACAAATATTTTAAATGAATACTGCAATCAAAATATTTGCTTATGAAACTCCATTTGCAAACTCAGGCACTGACACTGAGTGTTGTGGCAATGATGTGCCCCCGTATCTTCATTTGTTTCTCTTCTGTTTATAAAGTTAGGCTTTCTGTTATTTTGATAATACCTGCTGACAGGAATTGTGTGGGTGTGATATTTTAGTGTCTTTGCAGCTTCTCATTGCTTAAATAGCAAAATCACCCTGAATCCATTGCAATGGAGTGTACAAATGGAAAGCATGATCCACCTCATTGACTGGTATGGTCCTTGTTATTCAAAGACAGTTCTGTAGATGCAAAGGGCGTCTTATTTGAAAGCAGACATGTAATTTAAGTGACTCCCCTTTTGAGTGTTTTGCCTCATTACCAGTTCAAGTACCTGTTCCCTTTTCATGAGGTATTGCTCATAGTGTAATGCAGTGAGAAAGTTCTTGAAAATACTTTCCATGTAAATGGTTACAGCTGGAATTGAATACAACATTGTCTTTTTTTTTTTTTTAAATCTGCATCATTACTCTTCTCCCCCCACTTTCCCTGAACACACACGTGTCCTCTTCCTCATCCTCATTTCTGCTGGATGTAATTCATTCTGGGTAAATCTGTCTCTTGTGGAGGTTTTTTGATATATAGGCCCTTTGTTTTAAGGCAGCTGTAGTGTCAGGCCCACCCACACTGATGTCCCCATTGCTTTGAAGCCAATATTTCAAATATAAAATAGCTGTCAAGTCTTTGCTTCGGTTCCACTTGCTGCAGATGGCATGAAAACAAAAGTTTTTATGTTCTGGGCTTTCATCTAAGTGAACCAAATGAGTAGAAGATTCAAGGATTTCAATCAAGGACTTGAGTGAAAGCTACTTTTGACGAAGAAGATAAAGAAAGTGCAAGCAGCATGTGTGCATACTGTAACACTGTAGCTTTGCTAAATTTACATTAACCTTTCAGTGGGTTTCATGCTTATTTTGTAGCTAGGGAAAGAAAGAACAAACAAACAAAAATGTTCATTTTTGCCCTCATGTAATCTCTAAAAATTTGGACAGAACTTTGTGGATTTTGCAGGCTGGGGGTATAGGAGGATGGATGGTCGTTTGACTCCAGACATCATGAACTGGTGTGATGTCCGTTTGTGCTGGTGGACCAGAGCCTTGCTGTGCCACTGGCATGATATGGAAATGCTGCCATGTGAAGTAATTTTCTTGCCAAAGCACTTACAGAAATCTATTCACAGTCTTTTACTTTGCCCTTCAGAAAGCAGTCTGAGAGAAGACAAAAAAATGACCAGGGGATACATGAACGTGTTTATCTTATGGCCGCATTTTTTGGTGGGTAGGTAGCGCAGGGATGCTCTGCAGGCTGTAGCTTGGGAAACAATTTCCATCCACCTGCAAAGGATTTCTTTTACTTAAGATTTTCATAGGACATCAGCTCAAAAGGAAAGGGAAATACTCCTTGCAGTGTAAGGATAGTTTAGCACTAAAGAAGTAACTGTTGGGGAAATGGAAGCCAGATACTAGGCAGCAAGGATTCCCAACTGATGTAACCTGCCTCTGACAGCACATGTAGCATAGCAAGAGTGCTCCAGCTTCAGGAATGTTGATTTCTTTAGACAAATTCTGATATAATGACAGAAAAATGGTGCTTGATTTTAATTGCATCATGAAGTCTCATTTGTTTGATAGTCTGTACAAAGAGCACATTTACCATGTTCAGGCTCATCTGTGAATCTAGGGCTCAGGGAGTATTTGCACATGAAGTTCAGGTCCTGGGTCACTTCTGACAAGAACTCTGATTTTTATATTTTTTTTTTTTCAGTTTTTTTTTTTTTTTTTTTTTTATGTATTTTGGAGTGTGCTGGTTT
>JAAGNO010022586.1:12827-33804 GCA_033439905.1 Ceryle rudis
CTTCCTACAAGCACTTTGTTTTTTATTTTTTTTTTTTTTCTTTTTTTTTTTTTTTTTTTTTTTCAGAGATTCTGAAGTGAGCTGATTCTCTGATGGCGTATAACTAACCAGCTTGTTTATCAAGGGTATTTTACTTATATGTAAACTGTAACCTGCCTGCTGTCACATCTGTTCATGCCAAGAAGAGGCCAGCATGCCAAAGTAAAAGCAGTTGCAGTAGGGTATTGCTTTACACCTTTCAAGGCATGTAATTTATCAGCAAAATGTCTCTTTTGGTATACAAGTATTTAATAAACTACCAGACATATTACCAATAGAAGAAAACAACTATGTATTTTGATCAAAAGTGTGACTAAAATCAAGGTACCTGAAAGATGCAAATGGCACAATATACTTTGGTTATTTGCTTGAGTTTTTATATGTGCATATGTTAAGTATTGTCCCCAAATTTCTTGTGAATTCATCTTATCTGATTGGTTAGTATTGGCAAGGGACTTAACACAACAGAGAATACTGTCTGTAACATGATGTCCTGAAGACTTCTGTGTGTTATGCCCTTGAGAGAAACTAGATACATGGAAGTATTTAAAAATCTGACTTTCTTTGACACTGTAACTAATCCAATCCTACAGCAGCTAAAAGATCAATATAAAAACATACTGTTGGGCTATGGGAATTGACCTTGTACAAGTGTCATCTGTAGTTATGCTTCTTATCCTTCATTAATTTCTCGATTTCATTTGCTCTGCTATCATTGGAGTGAAGTTTAGTTCTGGTCTTGCTTTGTTACCTGTCTTGTCAAGAGCAAGTTTCAGGAACCACCCTAGAAATTGAAAGTATGAATGATTTGTAGCTAATAAATTAGGTAGTCAACAGTTTTTTGGATAGTATCTCAGAAACTAGTCCCTTTTCTTCTGAATTCCTCTCTGGGTCAATAGCAAGTCTCACTTGAAGAAATGTATGCTTTAGAATTAAGATACATATAAAATTCAGTGTTTCAGTAGTATTCTGCTTTCTTGCTTGTTTTTAATGTGGTCATCAGCAGAAAGGATGAAGGAGTGCTGCAGGGTTCTCTTCTGGGCTCCTGTCCTTCGTGTGTTCCATCAGCATGGGCTGTCATGCTGCATATGCAGGAGAAAAAGTGGATCACAGGAGCCAGTGAGGGGTTTTTGTGAAAAGCCTTGTGTTATGCCTCCATTCTGTTGAGGATGGTGTTGGCACCTTGAGGCAGGGCTTGTGGAGCAGGGTCTGCAGTGCCCGTGCCCAAGAGCACACTCACAGAGCTAGGCGTGCCAGAGCTGGCTGCTTTGCTCTGGATTCTTCCCAGCTGAATATCCCAGGGGTACCTGGGCCTCGGCTGGTGGGTGGTTGCTCTGTGGCTTTAAAGAGTGCTGTGTGTGGAAAACAAGATAGGCTGTAAAACATGGGTGTCACAGCCAGACAGCAATGGGCAGTACTGGAAGAAGGCTTCTGTCAGCTGAGAGGGAATTGGGGAATCACTACTGAGGGTACCACATGGAAAACCAGTCAGGGGACAGCCACCCAATCCACATGGGAACAGTTGTCCCCTCGGCACCACCAGGCCTCTCCCCAGCCAGGCCAGCGTGTTTGCACAGAAGTGCTGACACTTTGGGGCAGGCCTCAGCCACTCAGTCCAGCAGACCCCATGGGGAAGCCGGGGGAGCATTGCCATCTTCTCTGCTTCAAGCTGTGCCCCGGAATGTTTTACTGCAAGCCTAGCTTGGGGCTGATGTTAAAAGCAACGTTCTGGGTAGGAGCAGGTAAGTGCCTTTTGTACTTGCACAGTTCCAGTAGGCACTTGGCTGTCCCCTCCAGATGTCCTGCCTTGGGAAATGCGAGGTGAACAGATCCCCACAGCCTCCCCAGGCAGCAGGACAGATGAGGGGCTTTGCAGGCAGAGCGACAAAGGTGGAGAGAGGGCAAGAGTCTCACACAAGATTATGAGCTCTCTGAAATGCCCACCTCTGTCTGAAGGGTGCTAAAATGCCTGTCCATGGCTAATGTCTGTGCTTTGTAAATGGGGCTGAAATAGCAAGTGACTTTTATGGGCCCCCATCTATCTGAACTGTGGTAGTTTGTAGTAACCAAAGTTCAAACCGCTTTACGCTGCAGAGTGTGCCTTGTAAAGTGGAGGGAGATGTGTTCACTGCCCGCTTCGTGGTTACTTCTTCTATAATAAATTCCTGAATTTCATTATGTCACAGGAAAAGAATAATTTTCTCTGTATGATTTATTTAATATGATTAGCTGTTTTCTCTGTTAATTAAGCGATGAAATACTCCAAGAAGGAAACTAGCTGACCTTCCCAGGCGTGTGCAAGGGAATGGAAGGACAAATAATTGTATTCTACTGACTCAGGGTCTCTGAAAGAATACAGGAGAAGATGTAAATAATGCAGATATGCTTTATAAAGACAGTAGTCAGAGCAAGCCAAAGTTGCCTCCCATATTTTTATTTTATTGTGTTATAGGAAATGGTTTAGAATTGTTTTATTTCCTAATAGTCACATCCTTATTAGCCTTGTGTTTTTCCTTCCCATACCCCTCCTGTGGGGTTGTGTTGTACGTGGGAATTTCTAGCCTATAAAATCTAAAAACTTCCGATAGAAAAAGTTTATCATTTATAGAATTGTTAGTCTGTGTACTTGTCTACTTGTCTACGTGCACATGCTGAAGTATCCCATGTTTTACTGTTGTGGACAAAGTTAGAGAGGATTATGCAGGCTTTTTAACTGGCTATTTATGATTTTATTGGTCTTCATAAATTAAATATCTTTATTTTAGGAAGAACATGTCAAAATGACAGGATGATGGGACAGAGGGTAAAAGTCCATTGTTCCCTTCAGATGCAAATTCTTTTTGCCCCTCTTTCTTCTCTGTGCTTCGTGGGGTGAGTGGCATAGCACAGACTGCCTGAAGCATGAGCTGCCTGTTGCAGGGAACCCTGTGATGTTAACTTTGTAGTTAAATGTGCAAATTCCTTTTTTTCTTTTTGCTATTCACAAACTAATGAATTCATAGCAGATTATTCTTACTTGAACCCTATTTAAGGTTTGGAGAAAAGGCAGCTACTGATGTTGTTTTCTTTCTCCATAATGGTATACATTTTCAGTAAAAGTCATCATCTGTGTGCTTTCCGAGATTATTTCTGATTTTTTTTTTGTTCCTCATTTTATTGGTTTGATTCCTAAATGTTATCAGTGAGTTAGAGCTGAGCTCTTTTAATTCAGATGGCATAATGCCCAATCCTCTGAGATTAGCTGGCAAGCGCTTCTGGGCATGGTGCCACCTGGCATTTCTCAGAAAGCGACTGTTAATAAAACACCGGAAAAAAATAAGATTGTTCCAGACGTGCAAACCCCTGAAGTTGCAGGGAGAAAGGAGTGACAGAGCTTTCACAAACACACCCAATATTCTGTGGCACAGCTCAGAAACTGCTCAGGAAATGCCATCTTAATACCTCTGCAGAAAAATTATATTTAAGTAAAGGTACTTTGAGTACAAATTAATTTTTCGTTACTTACGTTTGTGGCTGAAATGCACATTTTTTTTTTTGTTACTTTGGCTCTGGATTGGGCTTTCTTAGATGCCTGCAGCACAGCTTGGGCTTTGAGAGCTCACAGCCTTTAAAGACCTGTAGTTTGTTCCCTTGTAATTTGCCTCCCTAAGGTGAAGCCTCCCAGCTTCCCACAGCACTGTCCTAAGACTGAAGACTATCTTTCTTGGGTCCTCAGCTATAATGAATCTAGGCAAACATCTCTGGGATCCTGTCTCAGATCTAAAGAAAGCTTGTTGGCTGCAAGTGACTTTGAATGCAGTTTTTGCAATTTAATGACCAATGTTTTCTGATTATAAATGTTCTTTCATCAGAAAATCTCAAAAAAAGCTTGATTCCTGGATAAATAAGTCCCAAGACATTTAGGGCTTTATAGGTCTAGACTAACATCTTAAAACTAGCATGCTGCCCAAGCAGATTATACATCATGGATTTAGTATGATCATGAATTAAAATGCCACTTGACAAGCAAGTTGCCAAATCGTGCACCAGCTGAAGTTTTTTGTACACACTTGCGAGGTTGTTTCATATACAGCAGTAGGCTGTAGGGTACTGATTTGTGTAAAAGCCCAAGCCAAGAGCAATAAAGGAGTATACAGTAACATAGTCCTTCAGTCCAAAGAAAAATGATTTTTTATTTTTTTTCCTTATGGTATTGTGTCCCTTCAACTTCACTGTCAGCTTTCTGTGTGGAGGATTGGAACTGGTTGCAGACCAGAAGCACCACAAAGGCAACCTTGAACAACTGGTTATTTCTACAGAGTTCTCCTTGTGTAGATGGTAGCAATAATATGTTCTGTGTTTCTTCTTGTTTTCTGAATGCAAAAGAATACAATCAGATCTATAAAGCCTATTGTTTTCGTGCTGGGGCTGCCTTCTGTACTCATCTCCCATCACCATCCTTATTTTCCAGTGGTTCTGTATAGACTTTAGGAATAATGACAGGATGGGTGATGGAGAGAGTCAAAGGAGTTGAATCCATACTAGCTCTTCAAACATAAATACCCTCCAAGGCAGCAGCAAAGATCCAGTTCACGTAAGTGAAATGGAGATTTTTTCATTCTCAGTTTCCCACCTCAGCTTCTCCCTGGGCCTCAAGCAGGACATTTCTGTCCTTGTGAGAGTCCCTTAAATTGTGTGTAATTTGGTCCGTGTGTTTCTTGGCCACCAAGTAACATCAACGCAGTATAAATTATAACTCTACAAAACTAAATCATT
Organism: Ceryle rudis; assembly: GCA_033439905.1. NCBI lineage: Eukaryota > Metazoa > Chordata > Aves > Coraciiformes > Cerylidae > Ceryle > Ceryle rudis. Next base: position 17,622 of record JAAGNO010022586.1, read on the forward strand.
CAGAATTCCTTACAGATTCAGTCTGAAATACATTTGTTTAGCATATCTGAATTGAGAAAGGATAGGGAATTATTTCTTTACTCTGAGGTCAGCACAGGTTGGTTAGTGCTGTCAAGTTAAAATATGGATGGTGTAATTCATAATGTTTTACACAATTCTTCAAGGCGAAAAACACGTATGAGACAAACACACCATGCAGCAGAAAGTTGTGGGTTTCTCAGGAACAGTGGAAGAGTCTTCAATTCTTGTAGCACATATAACACTTTTTGAACTGTGGTGGGTTTTTTGTTTGGTTGGTTGGGTTTTTTGTTTTGTTTTGTTTTTTAAATCTGGAAAGCCTATTGGGAATCCTGAACGGAGGATCTGGTCCTTTTAATGTTCTTGTAAATCCTAGGCTGTTCCCTTGCTTCTAGTTTTGTGGTTGTAGACTTGTGTCAGTGTGATTAATGAGCAATGTGAAGTATGCAGAGAAGAGGAACAATAAAAGATCTTCCTTCTGGAAGAGACAAGAAGTCAAAAGGCTTGTTCTCAGTAATCACAGAAAGTAGAACAGAGTTTGTGTTCCAGTTGCAGGATCTGATTCCAACTACGTTGACTTAGTGCACTATGAAGTTTATACTAAGTGAATTTGTAAATTTATGGATTTTACATTGCTATGTTTTCCTAGCTGGGAATTAAAATTTTTTGCATTAAGTAGCTGAATGTGTGTAGCATGTGTGCTGTAGTATGTGCATGCATCAGCTCTGTCAACTTCATGAGAAACTATGCAGAACTGTTTGAAGACTATTCACACAATTGTTGAACTTGTCTTGTCCAGCTCCCCAGCTCCAAGCAGGGTCAGCCAGAGCAGGCTGCTCAAGACTGTCCAGGCAGGTATTGAATACCTCTAAGCTACAGACTCCAGAACTTGTTGATTGTTTTAACATATACTTATGTTTGGTTTAGCTGAGCTGATGGGAAAATGGAAAATTCCTTGCTAGCTGAGGAGAAGAAATGGTACCTTTGTGCATACCATTGTCATAAATCCATTTACATAAAAGTCATATTGAATCTTTCACAGTATTTCTTTGGTGAAGTCATGAGGGCTATACAACTCTGTGAGCGCTTGTGAAGGGTGAACGTTGAGTGATTGTCTGGTGTTCACATTGCCAGCTACTCCTTGTGCATTTTGCAAAGTCAGCTTTGTTGTTCAGGAATGGTTATGTTTGTACATGATTGTGGTAAGTAGCTATGGCTGGGAGATTATGTGGCTGAAATAGGACCTGTAGTTTCATGACCATAAGATTTAGCAGAAATCATTTAGTTTTGTAGCTAAGACAGGAGTGTCTGTTCTGTGAGGCAGAACAGAATTTGGAAAGCCTGACCAGCAGGCATCAGTCAGGGAGAGAACTTCCACATCTTTGTGTGCTTGAGGGATGTTGGCTGGTTTCTCAGGGATGCAAATAAGGATATCTGAGTATTCATGCAGAGAGACTCGGACAAACTTGAAGTGGACCTGTGTGAACCTCATCAGGTTCAACAAGACCAAGTACAAGGCCATGCACCTAGGTCAGGACAACTCATGGTAACAATACATGCTGTGGGATGAGGGGATTGAGAGCAGACCTGTGGAGGAGGACTTGAGGTTACTGGTGGATGAAAAGCTGGACATGACCTGTCAGTGTGCTCTCACAGCCCAGAAGGCCTGGGCTGCATAAAAAGAAGCATGGCCAGCAGGTTGAGGGAGGTGATTCTGTCCCCTCTACTTTGCTCTGGTGAGACCCCACCTGGAGTACTGTGTCCATCTCTGGGGCCTTCTGCAAAAGAAGGAAGACATTTTTTACAATGAGCGAAGTGAAACATTGGCACAGGTTGCCCAGAGAGGCGTTAGAAAGACTCATCCCTGGAAATGTTCAAGGTCAGGTTGGGAGGGGCTCTGAGCTACCTGATCTAGTTGAAAATGTCTCTGGTCACTGCAGAGAGGATTGGACTGAATTACCTTTAAAGGTCCCTTCCAACCCATTCTATGATTCCAAGATTCTTTTAGCCTACAACAGGAAGTTGGAAATATTCAAGTTTTAGCAGAGGGACTACAACTATTCTGCGCTGGGAGACTGACTTTTACTTCACAGTTAATTGCGGTTTTCATGCAGTTGCCTCATGAGAAAAATTATCACTATCAGCAGATAGAAAGAGTAGAGAAGAGAGTGTGTTGTCATCGGTGAGTAATGCAGGATCAGTTGAATCACTTGATGCAACACATCAGGAAAGACTGAGCAGCACACTGGTGTATTAATAACTTCTGCATCAGTATCTTTTTCTTGATGGGCTTTAGAGCCAGCCCTAATCACCACATTTGTAGTCTTTGAGCTACCACACGCTTTGGATGGTGGTAGCTGTAGCTGAGAAGAATAGTAAAGTGAGAAAGAGGAGCAACACAAATTCTGGCATTTCTGAAGAGTTAATTGTAGGTTTCACTTGCTTACAACCTGTGTAAGGTATTCTGGGAATCTGGTATTAACCCTAGGTTGGGTTTGCAGAGTAGAAGGACCACAGCTGTGGCCTCAAAGGATTGCTATGCTCTTCCAGTTCTCCAATAACATGAGGGAAAGGGAGGCACCAGTGTGGAAGGACCTTACATTTTGCACAGAGAAAACACTTCACATAGCAGCTGGATGTATTTATATTATGAATTACAGTTTCCAATCATCATGGCAATTAGGCTTTTTTATCACACGGATCCTCCTAAAAAACCCCTATTGCATTTATCTGTCTAGAATATGTATAATTAATGTATATAACAGATATGCATATATAAATATATAATATATAACTAATGTGTGTATAAGTTATGTGTGCATGTATATGTAGCACATGTGTGTCTATAGTTGATATTGTCCTGATTAATTAGGTAAGCAGAGCCTAGAGCTTTTTACAGCCAGCAACAGAACTAATAACGAATGGAGAAAGATTTAGTATAGCTGAATGCTTTCGTGTGGCTTTGCTCAAATTACTTAGAGGTGGAAATAATCAGCGGTTGAATTAAGCAAGAGGCCTGATACATACTGGAAAACCTCCATCGTCTGTCAGATGGTTTATGACTGTGATGAATGAGTTTGGATAAATAACATGAACATGTGTTGAACAAGTTCAGGCCAAGTGCCACACAGTATGGTAAACAGAAATTGCACTTGGGGAATGTTTGAAAATATAAATGGATGGTAGGTGGTATGTGGAGAGCACTGTGAGGGTAGACAGTCCACTGGGGAGGAGAAAAAAGAAAACTCTTCTTAGGTGCTTCAGAAATAGCTTTTTATTGTTATTGTTTTTAACAAATGCGCATGTAGAGGTTTGCTGGTAGTAAAAACAATTGTTCGGGTTGGTCAGCTCTTAAGCTGCAGAAATGGTAATTTGTGCTCATTGTAAACTTGCCTGGAAACTTCCCTGAGCCAGCACAGGACTGAGCCGTACGGAAAAGAACCCAACAGTTTGAGTGACTTTTCCTTTAAATTATTTGTTAGAAAATTTGTTCACATGGAGGAGTTGGGGGGAATACTTAAGTGGGAAATCAGTCTAAGTAAGACTGTGTGTGCTCCAGGGTCTGTTTTGCTTCTATCTCTGCAGATGGTGAAAGAGGTGAAGAGCTGGTGCCCTGGTGGGCAGTGCACCGTTGCCGAGGGAGGCATGGGCCAGCTTTTGTTTCAGAAGGGAAAATATGTTGCCAGAGCAGTAGCTGGTTTTATATATAAGCTTCTCTTGTACTGCTGTGTAGGACCTGTGGGGCTAATGCATTTCAGCAAACTCACTGATTTCCGAACGGAACTGAGAGAAGCATTTAGCACAGAGGTTTTTATTTGTTTGTATTTGTTAATGGGGATGAAACAATTGCTTAGATATTTTCTTTGTATTCTCTCTCGCTCACTCTTATATCCAACTATACTGTTGTGGAGCCCACCAGTATCACACATCCTGTTCCTGGAAAATCTAGGATATTTTTCTCCTTTGAAAATGGGGGGCAATTTCCACAAGTGAAGTTCCCACTTGATGAATGCAGTCTTTTACAAGTAATTTCCTGCATTTAGTATTTGTGGCTTTGGGCACCTCCCTTTTTGTAATCATAATACTTGGAAAGCGGATCAGTATCCTGCTTCTACCTCATTTTTCTAAGGATGTGAAGTACCTAAGTGCTTCCACTCTTAAATCTTCTGCAGTCTGATGTAGAGGTCCTTAAAAGAGTATGAAGGTGCGTCCCTATTTCTGGAGAAGCCGTTATATTCACAACAGCCTGAGCAGTAATAAAAAATATCAATTGAAGGACAAATAAATTGCACAGGAATAAAGGATAGCAACTGCAGTGCTCTCTTGCTGGGCTGCTGCGTACCACATGTGAAGCTTGAGAATCTTGTCACCTTCCTTTACTAGTGTGTTACCTTTATCATGGTGCCTGTGCAATGTTCTTGGCATGCCTGTTCACGTCCCCCTTGCTGTAAGGCACTGTATGGCAGAGGCAGCAGCAATGTGCCAGCCACCTGCACGCAACATGTGCCAGCGTGACCCAGGAGATGACGAAGCACGTGGTGCAGCAGTGGTAGAAATGCTGGGAGGTCCGTTGTCTGGCAGATAGCGGGGACCTTCAAGCCTCCCCATGCTGCTGCGTGAGGACTGGCCACGTGCTCAACCTGGTATCCACATCGCATGAGATTCTTGTATTTGCGTGGTCTTAGATCAGGATCTTAGTGGTTTCATTCCAGTTTATTCCTGGGGCTTTCTTTTCCTTTCAGTTGCCAAAGTGGTACATTTTTCATGTGTCGCAGAAATTTCAGAATGATGGGAAACTTGCTGACCCTGAATTACTTTGACATCTGCTAAAAGTATTTATGCTGCACTCTGTCCTTCTGCACATCTGATATTTCTTCATTCCCTTTCTGTTGCAAATCAGCCTCTGCTAACTTAATTTCGGTTACTTAAACTATATCCTTTATGTATCCTAAAGAAGGATCCTTCCAGAAACCTAAAACACATCAAGACATGGAAAAAACCGGATCAAGTTATTTGAACAAAGCTAGTTAACTAGCCTTATGTTTTTGACCGAGATCACGTCTGCTAGGAACCATGAGACTATTACTTGAGGGATTGTTCTTTTCTGTGTGACTAATGCTAAATCAAACCCAAGTCTTCATCTGTTGAAATGCTCTTTCTCCTCTTTACTCAAAACCAGTTAAGTTTTAGTTGAATTGCTCTCTCTGGGTTTGGGCATTTAAAGATGTGAATTCATTAGAGGATGTATATCCACGAGAATGAGAAAGACTATCGGAAGTTTAGGAAATATGAGTTACAAGTAAAGTTGTTTAATGTAAGGAAAGGGCTGTTATGTGGAGATATTACAAAGGTTTTCGGACTGGAGAGATCTGAAAATTAAATGTAGAAAAAATTATTTAGAGATCAGTATCTTCTTCACTAAATGTAGTGAAATATTGAAATAAACATCCTAGAGATGCTGTGGCATTTCCATTTGAATTCTATGTTTACTGGGGGAATTAATTTTAGGGAAAAATCCTATAGATGAATCTCCACTGGAGTTGCATGCCCTCTCTAGAAGCTTTTCAGAAGGGATCTTCATGGGTGTGTGGCTGATGCTTCTGGGTGATACTGAAGTGCAAATATGTATTCATCCTTAATATATATTCTGTGTCTCAGTCACAGGCGCGTTTACTGTTCTTTGTACATGAGGATGTTGTGGTGGATGCTTGGTCTTGGCCACTCATGGTCAAATGGTCAAAAAACACCCAACATTGAGTTGAAACCCGTTACCCCCCAGCTGACTGAGAGACTGGAACATCTCGCATGTAGTCAATGTGGCCCCAAGGATTTAAAGATACACACAGCATTGCATCAGTCTGAGGAGAAGCAGCTCTGTCAGATTTTCATCACCACCTGCTGCTGCTACTTTTTTCCTGTTGCCTTGCTATCAGATGTGTGGGCTATACTCATGGTTTAAATTTTTGAATGACCTCTGATGGTGTCAAACTCATGCAACTAGGAGGCTGCATCCTCTGAGGTCCAAAGGCTGGTAAATCCTGATGCACTTCCTGAGGATGGACTGGTTTCACTGGAAAAACCTAGATGTGGAGATAACCTCTGGCATATTTTGGCATGTCTTATGCAACAGTAAAACTTGGTCTGAACTTGAAGCTCAGGAGCTTTTTCACGTTCTTGGCACAAACCTGTGATGTCTTTGCGCTTGGATGTTTTGCTGCTTGCCAAGCTGTCAGCACAGATGAAGCATCCATCATTCTAGGGATAGCAGGCGTGTGCCTAAATATTTTGTCTTTTTGCAGGTGATAGGTTGCTGTAATTTGCTTGTTGCACTTTGTTAACAAATACGGATCAAGCATACAGGGCAGAGTGTTGGCACTGTGTTTAAAATGGAATAAACCCCGAAAACTCAAATCATGACTAGCATGTTGGTTTTAAGTGCTTGTAATCCAAGAGGCACTGATGTGCTTGTTCAAGCACAAGCATACAGGTCAGCAGTCTGAAGACATAGTTGTAAACTGAAACAAACATTAAAAAGCAGCCTCAACATACTTTTTTATTTTTTTAATGAATATTTTTTAGCCTCAGGTTGGTTACAGTTATCTCTAAAGAAAGCAGTAAGTTCTCCTATGTTACGATCTTTTCTAGCAATTTTCCCTGGCCCCATTCACTTACATTTTGTAACCTATATTTTAGTATAACAACTACTTTTGTACTGTATTACTCTCTAGGGAACAATTTTACATTAGTATGGGGATTAACAAGATGACCTCTTAAGATTCTTCCATCACCACTTGCTCTAATATGGTGCTGTAATATTTGACCTTGTTACACAGCCTTTTCCCTTCTGTAACCCTTTGACTTTTACAGAAGAGCAATCACAGCATTTTCTGGACACGCAGAAGTGCCCTCCTTTGAAGTTATCAGCCCGAAGTGCTGTTTCCTGCACTTCAGAACTAAAGAGCATATTAGTGCCTTTTGCATTCAAGTGGAGACGACCTGTATAAATAAAGCATGACAGGGAAGTACGCTACAGTGCCTGTTCCATGGCTGGAATGAATAAGCTGAAGAGGCAGAGGAGCTTTATTTTATTAGTATGTTGGCAAGGCTGTAACTTTTGAATATGCCTTTTTAGTGTTGCTTTTTATTTAAAGGAAGGAAGACCGAGCTGCTTGAGCAATTTGTTCTAGATCTGTACTCTGTCCATGGACCTACACAGTGTACTTACCTTCACTGCTGTCGTTTCCAACAGCAGGCTTGCCCAAGGTGTCCAAAGTTATCAGAAGGTATCAGACTGGGTGGGAACTGTAGCTGGAAAGGGGATTTCTGTATTCTAGCTTGCAAAATCAGAAATGATACATGTGAGCAAAGTAATTTTGCAATGGAAAGAAAAGCTGTGGTGGTATTCAAGTGGTAATTGGATTCAAAGATGCCTCGTTGTTCTGCTTTGTTCACAGCTTTCAGCTCATAGAGGGCAGCAAATGCCTTTTGTGGAATCAGCCTGGTGATAATCACCTAACTCTAGCTTGACCACAAAAACCGGTTCTAAAAAAGATTTTTTTTTTTTTTTTTTTTGTGATGAACACTCCCTCCATTTTCTTTATCTCTCCAGAGACAAGTAATTTATAAAGCCTGGGGTTTTTTAAGCATTGAAGTACTTGAGGCATTCAGGTGTCTCACTGTTGCTTTCTTTGCAGTTAAGTGATTCCTTGTTGACTCTGGATTTTCATGTCCCATTCTAATTTTTACTCCACAATCTAAGTAAAACCTGCTGTTGTGCTCTCCTGATGTTTTACTTTTTCGTGTTTATGTCCTTTTTTGCCCAGCAGCAGAAGACAACTGAGATAGGTTTCTGCAGTACAGAGTTGGGGAAACAGTAGTGAGCACAGAGGTATAAAATGAAGGGAAAAGCACTAGTCCTTTCTGTCAGCCAGCTTCACCCTGCTCTCAGCCCATGTCAGCTTAACATGTCCTCCTTTCACTTGCTTATGAGTAAGTGGGGGTCTTAATACGCTAAGTAAGTTAGGAATGAAAATAACAAAAGGAAGTTTTGACACCATCCGTTTTTAAGTTCTTAGCATAACATGGTGCAACAAATGGAGAGTGCCAGCTTCCGTAGCTGTAACCCCCAGGATCCAGCAGATGAAAACTTAAGGTTCTTCTTGCACTTAACTATATAAACATTTGCTGCATTTTAGCATCTCCTTTTAGCATAAATCATTGGCATTTGTTTGCCATAGTGTGTACAGATAGTGTGACAAATGTTCTTCCTAGTTCCACATGTATGTGGATGGGTCTATAGGTGCAAAGGAATAGTAACTTAGAGCTTTGTGAAGGGGAAACACTGGCTGATGGTTTGTCTGTGACACGTGGTTTGCTTGAAGCCGAGCAGAATGAATGGAATTTTGGTAGAAATGGTTGAAAGATCAGTTTAGACCCTTTAGTATGATGAAAACTACAAAGTCCCTTCTATCAGCTATATGTGTAAAAGCCTCCTTTTAAATCTCACTGAATTAGATGTTGCTGTAGTTTATCTGTATGTTGGTAGTGAATGTCAAGCACTGACTAAAATTTGGAAACAAGGGTGGAGGAGTCTCCAGGTTGTTCAGGAATCATGTGTTCAGAAAGAGCAGCTACCCTGAAAGGATGATTACTCTCTCTGTTTTATACATGATCCAGTTTCTCACTCTGTCTTTCCATCCTTCCTAATTCTTAAATTTAGTTCTCTTTGGGTGGTAGTTTGAGCATTACTGCTTGCTTTCAGCATTATTGTTTTCATATTGGTGGCGCTCCAGATGTTCACCTCTCCTGCTGTCTGTTTTCACACTTACAGACTCCCCTCTGCTCTTCTGTACTTCTCTTTGCATTGTTCCTTTGTTGTTGCATGTCTCTGATTCCTCATCCTCAGGATCATCATTTTTCTCCTCAGTTCTTTGGAGTTTTCTTATTGTTACTCCTTTTCCTCAAAATGATTAAATCTCATATCTCATGGAAATATAGGAGGTAGAGTCAGGGTATGTTTCTAGAGGAGGACCCTTGCACCTGGAGGAGTGGATACATTTGTCACTGAATTTAAATGTATAATAGTTCTTGTGCTGAGAGTTTTATATTAATTCCCTTGTGAAAAAAGTTAGGACATTTGGCGCTTCAGGAAAACTTTCAAAAAAGGTTAACTCAAATCCTTCTCCCCAAAGTGCGGTTTTCCGCCCTGTGTGCTCACCTGGTGGAAATCCAGGGTACTGTTTCTGATGGTTGCTTCTTGCAGTGGCAGGAAAAGTGACTCCTGCCCTTGAAGAGGCAGGAAACTCCCCAAGCACGAGTGTCGAGAACTGCTCTGAAGTGCTGACTGTACTGGGTATTTTTAATTCCCAGTAGACATGCTGATGTGGAGTTCTCCCTGCTTGCCTGTCCAAACCCGTGGGCTGCCTGGGGTTTGCAGGTGGCACTTTGCACCCTCTGCTTTAAGCCTCTGCCAGTGTGGCTTTAGGGTATGAGATCGAAAGGATGTCCAAGGCTATTTTGTGGCTTCCCCTCCTCCCACTCCCCACCTGCAGGCCCTTGACAGAGAAAGGGAATAAGGATGCAGGCTTGAAGGGGAGCTCTTCTCATATGCAGGCGTAATAGGATCCTCTCTCCACAAAGGACCACTTCTCCCAGGGGGGCAAAGAACCCTGCTCACTGAGGGGACCCACTGTCCCAGATAATTAGCTAAGCAGCTGCTGTGTGTCTGAATGAAAAGGAGGGGAAGGAGGGTTTGCTCTGCCGGGGAGCTGGGGCGGCATTCTTTGGAGGCAGCCTGCACATTCCTCCAAAGCAGTCGGCACTGACAGAGTCGTGGGCTCAGAGCTGCACAGCCAGGCTTCCCGAAATTTTTTATGCCGCCACTTGCTTGGCCTTGGATCCTTTATGGCGGGGAAACAGCCTTTTCCTTGCTAAGCGCTAATCATTTAACTCTGGGTCCGTGGGAGAATATGTAGCTTTAGCTCACAAGTGATGTGTTGTGCTAATTAACGTGTATCAAACTGTTTATAGAGAGAAAATAATATCACTTCAAAGAAAAAAATGAAGATGTGTAATAGACCAAATTAAATAATCTCAGCAGAAGCAGCGATTGTGTTAATGCAATAGGGGGCAATGTGTATGTGGATGAATCCCTTCTCCGTGTATTTTCTAGAGGGTCTGGGAGGAAAAGGAGAGTGCCTTGTCTGGCTAACACATTTATGACTATCTTTTGTGGACAAAAGCAAAACTAAAGAGGGAGACTTTTCTTGGCACAGGACTAGGTCTTTTCTTCTTTAATTTGTTTGTCGTGCAGTGAAAGACTGGCACACTGCACTCATTAGTTTTATATACAGGGTTTTTAATAGATCTGCAGCACTATGTGTACCTGTGGCCCCACATGAGTAACCCAGTGAAGTCTTTCAGGCTGCTCCCTGAAGCCTGTTTACAGGATTTGACCCGTATGCCTAACTTCATGCTGCGCTGCTCAAGTTTTTACCTAGTTTTATATTGTATAAATTCATTCAGATAGAATAACACCCATGTAAAACTGTGTGGTAATAGATTTGGAGATGTGGTAGTTGCCATTCACAGAAAGAGGGTGGTTTTTTTAATTGTTATAAGCATTTTTCTTTCTGCTTTATTTTTTTTCCCCCATCAGTGCTGGTGGAAGTCTTGGCAGTTCATTTAAATCCTAAAAGTCTATTGCTATTGCTTCAATCACTAATAAATCTTCCTAGTGAGCACTTAAACTAACGTTTTGTTCACTGATGCAGGGACAAGAATTAAGTTTTTAGTTTCTAAGTATTAGCCAATTTGCAAATAGCTAGTGGAAGCCAGAGAATATTGCTGCTTCTGTCCCATGCAAGGACTTTAGAAATGAATGGCAGGAAATGTTTTAAATGTCATTTAATTAGATCTGCACCAGGTACCCTGCTAATGTAATCAAATGTGGAGTTAATCTCCCTTTTATGTTTTTGTAAGGAAAGGAGCTTCATCTTGAAATTATAATTTAAAGACAAGAGGCATGGATGGGAGATGTGGAGGTCATTCAGGCAGCAGCAAGTGAAGCAGAGCAACTCCCATTTGTGCTCAGCCAGATGTTCACGAGCCTTTGCCAATAGCTCAAAAGGCTGATACTACATAAATTACTATATCCCAGGGACTAATTCAATGGGTGTGATGGAAGAGGAAGGGAGGAGGATGATACTGTGTTGGTCAGAGGTCAGGTGTAACACAAGACCGAAACAAGCAATATTCAGCCAGCTCTGTTTTTCCTTTTATTAATGTGGGATGAAAACACTTGTTTTCTCATACAAAGCAGCAGAAAAGTCGATACTTCCATTAAGAATATTAAGAGCAATTATTATTTTCCTTAAACTGTCTCTTTCCCCATGTAGTTATATGAGTTGAATACCCAGTGAAATTTGAGCCTCTGATGGTCATCTTTTAAAATACAGCATCCCCTTTTGAAAGCTACCAGTGGTCTGATAAAATAAAGATCTTTAAAGGCTTGCCTTGTTTTCTGAGAAGAGGCCAATTGCAAACCAAACTGCCTCTACTCCACCACAACATTTGTACCAAATTCACCTAGAGAAATCCCTTTTCACCTAGCATGAGTTGTTTTCCTTTGCTCTGCAAGGGAGTTATTTTTGCAAAAGCAAACAACACCGCAGAGTAATAAACAGTGGGGTTTTTTTAGAGCATGAGGCCTTCTCTTAGCCAAAGTACTGCCATTGCGAGAAAATAGGAATTTGCTACCTCTCACTGCACATCTGTCTGTATCACAAGCCTGGTTATCTTTGATGCTCTGCCTGTAGAAAGAAGCGGTGAGTAAAGGGAATCTCTTTGTTGTTCAAGAATATACTCCTACCCTGTATCATCTGAAGGGTAATTTAGCAAATGTGACTCTTGCTCGTTACAGAAAGGTAAATAAAACTCAACCCCATACCAGTACCTGGTTGTCTATCTGATAGTTTCAAAAGTGTTGACTGATTTTAAATGTTTGTGGTCGGCAGGGGTTATGATTTTTTACTTCTTAGGATGTCTACAGATTAAAAGCAGGGTTTCAAGGTTAATGAAGTACCAACTCAGCATCCTGAACACTATTGCTCAATCGAGGGGAAGCCCTTGGAGGGACAGAGTGCCTTTCCTTTCATAAAATAAAGAAATGGGCAGTGCCCTCTAGTGTTAGTCAACTTCAGAAGGAACCACCAGGAGAATTTGCTAAATCTTTGGTTAAACCTATTTCACAGCCACAGATGCAGCTCTTTATTTCTTGAGCAAAAGTAATAAAAAAGAACTGCAGTAGCATAGCTTATCAGGATGTAATTGTCTGAAACACAGTCATTAATAGGTAGATACAGTCAGATATTTCAAACTCCTTGACCTGTTTTATCTTCTCTAATCTTGAAATGTCCAAGTGTAGTACATCTCCAACCTGTAGCTGACCTGGGAAAGAATGGGAGATGTGTTTTACCAAAGGACCAAAGATTCGGGGAGTTTCTGGGAGAGCTGTAGCATCAAGTGATCCTGCTTGAGGTTTGGAGTAGAGCATTGGGTAAAATCCTGGCATTAGGCATTCCTGGTGTACCTTTCAAGTTTATCTGTAACACATTGTAACAAGGCAGTGGGCAGGGAGGTCTTTTGGGCTGTTCTCGGAGCACCTCAGAATTTTTAGGTTTTGGTGATAGCAGCAGGTTGGACTCCTGTTTCAAAGCTGTAGGCATCATTTGTTTCAGTTAAAGACACTTCTGCCAGGACGCACTGTGGGAATTACAGTCACCTGCTTTAGCATGGGAGGCTATTTGTCAGCCTGCTTGAAAGATGATAACGTTTGAAATTGCTAATGTGAAACAGCAAGCATTAAAAACCATTCGCTTCCTGCTTTCTGAATTGTTTTTAGTGTGCCAACACTGTAAGCACGTGTGCTTTTCCCTTTTTTTTTAATTTTGTCTACCATAGAAAAAGTACTTACAAGTGATTATTGCTTTTCAGTTTCTGCTAATGCATTTTCATAGACCTTGGTTGCATTCTTGGGCTTCTGGGATGAGCCCCAAGGTTCCTGTGGTGTTACAGTTACTGCTGATAAACGGGAATCTTGTAAGGCCTTGCAAGCTTATTACTGAGTGTCCCTGACCTGTAATCTGGTGTATGCATTTCTTGTCTTCTGACAAACAGCACACAGAAATACAGCGGAGGTACAAGCTTTTGTGAAGTGACCTGTGCAGTACCTTGGCTAATGCAGGCTTTCCTGCCCTGGGCACTGGACTGTGGTTTTCTAAATCAAAACCTCTTCTGATGCAGCAAAGCTCCAAGGAGTGACCATCTCACTTTCCTCTTTGCGTTATGCTCCATGAATGTTTCTAATGGCTGCCAGCACTATAAGAAGTGGGTGCCAAGACTCATGTAGACAGTGAGTGTATTGTCTCTGTGTAAGGATACCAGGTGAAGAGGTTAGGGACTTGTATTTCTGAGGTGATTCATCAAGATAAGCTCTACATGAGGAGGGATCTGCAGATGTACATTGTCTCTGCGTAGATTGCTGCACCCCTGTAGTAGATGTCAGAAATGAGATGACTTACCGGGACTGATGTCCCTCAAAAGGGGTGTCAGACCAGCTGAAGTGTTTGCAATACAAGCTGCTACCATGTCACCACTGCTGTTGCCAATCTTGATACTTCCAGCAGTTACTGATTCTTCAGTCTAATGACAGACCACTTTTGAGCTGCAGTTAATAACTTCTGTCCTCTTTGCTACATGCGAGCAGGGAGAGCATTGTTTGTGCTAATTGCCAAGGATGATGTTATGCTCTGTGAAAAGACAAAGAAGAAAAATGTTTGGCATCGTTCCTCTTGAGACATACCAAAAATCTGCACGCAGCAATGAAAGCAACCAGCGTTATGGTATCATGACAATGGTTCATTAGGACTTTACCCCAGGCCGTGTTGATCATTGTTCCTCTTTAAGACCAAGACCAACAGATGGCATTTGTTAGGACATTGATATTTATGTACAAAGTTGCCAGCACTTTAAGAAGTGGTGCCTTTCTTAATTAAGATGATAATGTACTGCCTTGTTTGGAGAGATTCTGCTTGTAATGATGCTGGTGAATTATGAATAGAGGGAAATTAGTAATAACAAATGCCAGATGGAGGTATTTTTCAAAGAGGAATATTTTGTGTAATACAGCATGTAGAGTTGACAGACCGGGTCTTAAAAGACCTTTATTATTCTTTAAGCTTTCCTGACAAAATTGCTCTTTATCTTGCCAAGAAATGTAGTTTCATATGCCAGTGCATTTTTAAGTGAGAGTAATTAAAGTATGCCTCTAAGTTTATGGCTTGAAGTGAAATCTGTTCCTCCAGTGTTTTGTCAGGAATCTATAAACAGTGCAAAGAAGTAGACAACTTACAACAACAATAGTTTTGCCAATTCTACACATTCTGTCTTTGAAATCAGAGTCAATTAGGGATGAACAGAACTACTTTCAAAGTTTACCAAAAAAAGAAAAAAAAAAATGCATGTGTTGCTGAAGTTCTACTTGATCCTTTTCCTTTCTTTGAAGATGATAATTGAGAATAAGAAATGTTTTTCTAAAATTAACACCTGCCTTGATTGAAGTAAAAAATGACAAAGTTAAGTGCTCAAATGATCAGCCTCGTTTATAACTCCCTGAGAGGGAAATCAAATGTAATTTGATTTTTGTACTGTAAAGTAGTAATTAAAAGGGAAATAGACAGAGGAAAGCAAGAAATAAAACTTTGGGGTTTGCTATTTGATTTTCTTGTAAGAATATTCCCACTCCACGAGGATTCCAGCCTTGATCTCATGTCCTGCTGGCCAGTGTCCATTGCAGAGAATGTCTTTTTGTGATGACCTGTAGGAAAGGCAAAGCATTTCATGGGAGATGGCTGTGCAGATTTGATTATTCTTTGTAATTATCCTCAGATTGCATTAGTGTAATAAAATTTAATTTAGGACCGTGAAATGGTTGCATATAGTCTCTGTCAGCTACGCCAAACACAGTAGACCAGGGAGACTTGAAGAGCATGCCTTCTGCTCCATCCATGTATACTTACAGATTACTTCTAAATCTGCGATAATAAATTTGAGATGTGGAGTCCGAGACTTCATCCAAAGGCATGAGCGTTGTGGCAGGGTTCAGCAAGACAGCAGAGAAGTTGCTTTTGTCTTTAAATTGTTTTTATGAGTATGCATTAGTAGGGGAATAGATGAAGTAATGTTTTTCGGTATTGGATGATGAAAAGAAGGCTTCTGCTTCATTTAGAAAAAGATCAAGATCAGTTTTCACGAGAATAAAACACTGTTTTGAATTATGCTTAGAACAGACTGTCCGACCATTTCTGGTATTAACGTTCATTGCCATTACAGAAAGGATTTAACAATAGAAAGATGAGAACACAAGAAAAGAATGTCTAGAGGGAAGGCAGTCAAGGATGGGATTCAGTGGCTCTAGTTTTGATAACAAAAGCAAAAAGCACTCTCAGTTGAGTCTTTTGAGACTGATCTGGTACTTTCAGTAAACCCTAAATTTACCTTAATGTAGAAAAAGCAGTATTTCCAGGCATTTTCAAAAACTCCTTAGAGCATTGTTTCTCGTTGATCTTGTCGAAGCTTTTGTAATGTACCTGGGAGAGCTCTCTGAAATTATGGACAACTGAACCCTGCTTTTACTTGAACTTTTTTAATGAATGAATGCTGTATATATAAAAAATAAATCTGCTTTCTTTAATTGCAGTTTGCCTAATGGGAAATGGGCGCTATGACACCTCCACTCCAAATGTTTTGAAATCTGTACTACTTTACTTGCCATGTCAGTTTTATTTATGCTGAATTTCTTTCTCTTGTCTTCTTTTTTCCCCCAGAAAAACTTTACAATTCCAATGGACGGGAGCTGAGACGGGCACTTTTCTCCTTGAAACAAATATTTCAGGTGAGGAAATAATGTCTGTGCATCCTGGGATTTGATTATGAGATGAATTTCCTACTTTAATGTAGGAAATATGGTTTCTGGCCAAAAAAAAAAAAAAAAAAAAAAAAAAAAAAAAAAAAAAAAGGATTTTAAAACTTCTTTGTTAATTTCAGTACTAATTTGGGAGTTTTTTTTTTTCCAGGTGGGGAGAAAGGGGAAGGTGAGGGGTGGGGC
>JAAGNO010022586.1:33904-53063 GCA_033439905.1 Ceryle rudis
ATATGTTCTTACACAAAAAAAAAAAAAAAAAAAAAAAAAAAAAAAAAAAAAAAAGGATTTTACGACTTCATTTGTAATGTCAGTTACTACTTAGGATCTTTTCTTTTTCCAGATGAGGAGTAATGGCAGAGTTAGTGGTTGGCACCTGTCAGGAAAGGAGAGAAGAAAATTTGGGCTATTAAGTGAAAAATTTTACTGCTTGTTAGACAGTGGCATAGTTCTGTATTGGGAAGTTTGAAAAGGGAATGTGAAGAGACGAGCTAGGAAACCATGGGCTGGGGTGATGACACAATATTGGCCTAATAAATGACAAATGGACTAGGTTTAGGTCACATCAAAAACTCAAAAAGGATGTGAGACATGGGACAGATCTGATGAGGAACTAAGATGGAGAGAGAGCTCTGAAGGTGTTAGACTTCAGGTTAGAGGAAATGATATATTGATTAGCTGAGAAGATACTTCATAGAGCTGAGGAGGAAGGTATGGTAGTGATGGAACAGTTTAAGGAAAGACATGGATTTGAATGTCAGTGTTTGGTATGGAAGAGAACTGAAATCATCAGGATTTTGAGTCCTGTGGGGAAGTAGCCAATGTGATAGACAAATGGTGTGGATGATAAGAAAGTAAACGGAATGAAAAGCTTGGATTTCAGATTTGGTTTATGGGATAAGAAGACCACCTCGGGAAAGCTGCAGGACTGGAAGGAAACTTGTTGGAGATGTCAAGTCAAGAAAAGTGAAAAGGAAATGTCAATGAGAAAGAGAGTATACTGGCAATGTGATTCTAAAATGGAGTTCAGGGTGGCACATTCCTTTTCTATCAGTAAATATAAGTGAAATTAATTCAGAAAGCACCTCTTCTCCTTTACTAGTGGACCCAAATGGAGGATGACAACCTGTAATGTTTTTCAGCTACAATAGTTTAGGTGCAAGGGTTTCAAGCCGTTAGCATTTTTTGCTTTGTTTTAAATGGACATTTATTATAAGAATAGAGCATTTAACAATTCTGCAAAACTGTAGAATTGCGAACTTGCAAAGCATACGATGCTTTTTGCAGGTTTCACAGTTAAGCATTCAGAATTTAGAAAATGGCAGAATGAAGATTTTTCTGAACAACAGGAGTAGAGGGAGAAGGCTGGACCATTTAATAGAAAATTTTGGTAGTTGAAGATGACTCCTTGGCGAGAAAACGTCCTTGAATTTTGAAATTTTTGGACAAAGAAGGAATCCCAGCTCCAAAACAGTTTGGCCATCTCCTGGCTATATATTGGAAAAAACATTGTCTCTTGAAGACATTCCCAGGGAAAGACTGACTGAGAGTCACAGTGATACAAGCTGGGTTGCCCCATGAACTTGCCAAATAGGTGGGCTGTGTACACAGGAAATTAGACAGGTTTCCAAGAATCTTCTCTGTTTTCTTCTCTTTCTGTTCACCTCAACTGCTTCTGGGAGGTATTCTTACTTTCCTGAATTTATGTATTCCACGGGTTAATCTGAGCACTCACACATATTTAGCAATGAGTACTAAGCCGCTCTTCTCACCCATCCTGCACCTATCGTACTTCACATCATGACTTTTCCCAGGTTTAGTACTCATAAATATAGGATATTTGAAATCTACAGGTATTTCTGAGCACATAGTGCTCAGTGCTTTCAGTAAACACACCAGGGAAGTGTTTGTCTTCTGGATGATCAGTTGTTGTCATGGAAATGTTTTCTGAATATTTATCCTAACAAATCTAGTTGGAGTTGACTGGGTTGAAGAGTAATGAGAAGGAAGGGAAAAGCAATGCACACAAATCCATATTTATGTATGAATATAGGTTTCAAGTGAAGCCTGTCTGCCACTTTCAGAACATAATTTTCCTTGAAGAATTCAACTTCCATGCTTCCTAATGTATGTGTTACAGAAAGAAATCTGGGAATTATTTGTTACTCTAAGTGGCTACTTCTGCTAGAACTGTGGCTGTTTTTTGAACAAGCATACCCTTCAAAAAAAACCTTCCTATACTCTCAAAATACAGGTTCTCCTTAGTGGATAATTGAGGAGAAGTCTTCCTTAACCTGGAGAGTATTCATAGCGTGTGCTTCAAACTAGGAAATGAGCCCCTGTAATATGTAACTCCTGTTCACCTGTCAGCTTCACTGTCCCTAACAGTTACCAGCATTGCTAAGGGCATCTTTTTGAGTGTTTTTTTAGTTTATCTCATAATGAGCCATGTGAGAGAATGCAAGACTAATTTTACATCTAGTTTAGGAAAAAAAAAATCACTTTTTTTAGTCAATAAAAATACAAGTTAATATTATACGGTTATATTATAGACCAAACACTATTGTCCAGAAGGTCATAACTAGTTTATTTTTTAGTCGTGATATTAAAGTATGTCAGCATTAGAAATCTGTCATTATGTTAAAACTTTTTTAAAAGGATATTTTTCAAAATAAATGTTTGATTTCATATCTCATTATATTTAGTTTTTTAAATTCCTTAACAATAAAATATTTTAGAAATCAAATTTTGGCATCAAAACCAATCTTTATTTTCATTTTAACAGATTTTCAGAGTGTTATGGAGACTTCATCATGTCTTATAAGTGCCAAGACCATTGGCAACACCATGTTTTTATAATCATTTCATCATAGCTGAGTGAATTTGGCACAGTTCTGTGTCGGTATCATTTTTAATTTAAAGAGCTTCAAGGTAACGTGCAGACTCTTATTTGCGTTAAGTGGAAACAAGCCCAAGTTTTACATCAAATATGAATTCCAAATAGTTGGAGCTCTTGGTTTTTCATGCAAGGCCTCAGCGAAGCTTAGCAATGTTTGGCAAAAGCAATGTCTTTGTTTCAAATTTTGAATGAAGTATTCCTTTGTCAAGTCCAAACTTGGAATTTCTCTTTGGTTTCTTCTGATGGGATGGTTTCGGCAAAATGATAAACGTTGTGTTGAGCATTTTTCTTTGACAGTATTGCCATTCTGTTCCTCTCGTTCATTCTGAAGGGTTAAGATAGCCACATTCATTATCTTGCTGAACTGTCCTGCAGTATTCTTCTTCTGATTTACCAGTATGCTTTCTGACGAGCATACTTGTGGAATAAGGAAAGTCATATCCAGACTAGAAGTATATAAGCACTTGACCTTAAAAGAACTGGGAAAAGATATGCAGATATAACTAACAACCTGTTGGAGTACAGTTTATCTCCCTTTGAATGTATTTTCTGACAGAATTCTGAGTTGCCTGGTTCTTGCATTATCAGAGTTTCATGACATTTGTGCATAGTGCTAAAACTCCCAAAGGCATCCAGGGCAGAATCCAGCTAAATATGACAATTATAAAATCGGGGTTTAAAAACATTCTTGCATTGCTTGATTGTGATATCATGAGAGAGATAAAAATACAGCTGTTTAAAGCATTTAAATCAATATCAATCTTAAAAGAAGAACAATTGGGTATGAGCATTATAATATCTGTAAATAGTGCTCTGTGATTTACTTGATACTAAAAATGTTTATTTACCAAGACTTCTGCTATGATGAGATGTAATACAATGCAGGCATGTTTCAGAACCTAGAAATGATTATATAGCATTACAAAGCATAGTTTCAAATCATGCTGATTGTGTCATTTCAAAATATGAAAGAACTGCATAGGAATATGGTGGTGTAAAAAAAAAAATAAGCTATAAAGTATGTTTCAAGTCCGTTGAAATCTCTAGTCGTGTAAATCTGCTTCTTAAAGTTTTGGAAAATATTTTTAATTAATCAACGCATTTATTATTCTGGAAAGCAAACCTAAAAGGTTATATTTAAAAGTGTTAAGGAAAAAAAAAAACCAGTTTGAATTTAGGACTGCTTTCACCACTAAGTGTCATTTGACAAATGCAAGGGATCTCCCACTATTTTTCTTGAGGAGCCTAGGTGCCTGTTTTGTGTTGTGATCAGAATATCAAACAACACAGTTACAAAATTCTCCAACAGAATTGTCTTCAATTGTTGAGAAATTCATTAATCATTGAACAATTGAGCTTTGTGTAAAACGTCACAAAGAACGGCTATGTAGGGGCCCTGGAAACATTAACTAGAAGGTGTTTGGATAGACACAATCTTATCAGTGAGTGAAATCAAATGTCACACACTTCAGCTGCTAAGGAGTCATCAATCATCCTTAGTAGAGCACACTGAGTATTCTGTGTTTGCCTCATTGATCTCAAGGAAGGAGACTGCTCCTTCCCCTCTTGCAAGCATGACTGATGACTCCTTAGGGTTTGAAGCTGTGTGACACTTGATTTAGGAGCTGCTGTCATCACTTGTGAGGCAGGCTGCCACCTCTCCCCTTTAAGAGCCCTCTTGGAAGAGTTCTTGATTAAGTCATGAAAACGAGAGAAACCTTCATTTCCTCCCAAAATAAATTCACCATAGTTCCACACAGCAGTTTCTGTATCTGTTTAATCCTGTTTTACAGAGGATATCTCATTACTGTTTAGAAACTATAAACAAAACAGATATGACACATTATATGTCAAAATCAGTGTTTCAGTTTCATTGGCAAATAGAGTGGCTTCATGCCTAGACAATGTTACAAGATGAGATCTAAACGGTTGTCAATGCAACTATAAAATGTAAACTCCTTTCATCACAAGGATGGCCTAAAAACTTGGGAAGCCACCCATTTTTCATTCTCTAATTTGTGTGAATCTTTGAATTGAAACAGGAAACCTTGTTTTGTAAGGAGCTTATCTACTTTAGCTTGCGCCTCAAGTACGTAATACAGTGCCATGAAGGTTTGATCTGTTGCTTAGCTGCCATGAACAATATGCCCGGTAGGGTCTGGTCTGGGTGTTTTTCTAGTAATTTTTAATTTTGCTATTAACTGGGATGAAAAAAACCCACAGTGTATTGAGGGATCTGCTGTGTACCCAGGGTGCAAAGGATGAAATTCTCTCCCCATCAAGTCAATGCCATAAAATATCTTCAGTTTCAGTGTTATTTGTACCTGGTTGTTGAGTGCATTACAGGTAGATGGATGGACTGTGATAAACAGAGACAGCAACAGCAGGATTTTTTTTTTTGTTCATTTCCCACTAAATGCTTTGTCTTTACAAAGGGGAAGCAAACAAAGCTTTTCTGGCTAAGAATTGTGTAGATTAATCTGATACTGAGGTGTGACTTAATTTTGCTTGCTTGCTTCTTGCACTCGCAGAGGAAAAAAACCACAAACCTGTCTGGGGAAAAGATCCTGTAATTATCTGCACCTTCATTAACTGAAATAGTTAAATATTGAAAGCAGAAAGTTACTTCCAAATGGTTCATGCTGAAAGATGAGTTCCTTTTCCATGTTCGTTCTTTCAACCTGTTTTAAGTTGCATCCAGAAGGAAGGAAACCCTTTATGAAGGAAAATCCAGAATTGTGAAGGACCAGTTTTTCTTTCATATATAAATGAGATGCTTCTCACTAAGGAAGAAAAAGTAATAAAGGAATGAGAAATGGGTGGCAATAAATGATGTATTTGACCTTGATAAAATAATACAAATATGAGATGAAAGTTTTCATGTTTTAAATTTATCCTTTTTTCATGGATGTCTAATAGGAAAGAGCAGTTCTTCTAAAAAACTACTTTAATTTCACTGGACAAGATTACTCTTTAAAAGAAAGGAAAAAAATAAGATTGCTGAGAGTTTTAAACATTTAAATCTTTTCATAAATGTATGCAGTATTTGCTGTCTACTTTCTCCCATACTTTTTCCTCTATTCATGTTGGCTGGAACTTGATGTTCTGAACATACCTTACCTGTGTCTAATAAACACTGATCTGACTCTGAGGAATCTCAACAAATCTAATAAAGAAGGATTTGATTCTTATCTATTACTGCTTTCCCTAATATTTTCTCCGTATGCTGCAGGACAGCTACTGGGATAGCTACATGACTAATGCTGGATGTCTTAGATATCTGCGCACCTGTCATTTGAGGAATATGAGAAGGACTTTGACAAGTCTTTGCATTACTGAAAGATTATTCATATAAATGTCTTCTTTCAATTTTTTATATTTAATAAAATTTGGAAGGAAAGAAAAAAATCCAAAGATGTCTAAATCTCTATCTCAAATTAGAGTACTTCCCAAAATCCTTAAACCTGAAGAAATTCTGTCTGTAAGAGAATTGCATGTGTGTTTCAAGGTATTAAATTCTGGATATGTATTCACAGGTTTTCATGTGAAAAACTTTCACATGTAAAGTAATAAAACATTTATTTTGCCCCCATGTGTTCTTTCAACTGACCAAAAGAAACCACAGAAAGGGTTACAATTTAAAATGTGTCACTGTGTAAAGGAGGTGTGAAATAACAACTGTTACAGCCTCTCTGCTTTGCTAACAGGAAAAAACATCAAATGCCTTATTTGTTTTGCTGGTATTTTTGGTGCAATACAAAATGCATTCTTGAGAAACAGCAGAATATTTATTTTCTAGACTGAGGGTATTTCAGAAGTGACACTACAGGGGATCGATAGCTATAAATCAAGCACTTTACATTTGAGTGAATTTCTGTATATCTTTATTGGTACCAAGGTGGAAATCCATAATAAGCAATAGTGTGGTCTGTATTTGAAATTTCGTTGTCTTGGAAAGAAATATTTTTTTAAAAAAAATACTTTTCTAATTCTTCTCATTAGCTGGCCAAGATGTGCTTGAAAGGCTGGCGAAAAGATTGCTGGTGACTGTTACTTAGGTAACTGACTCGTGGCAAGGATATGCAACAGAGTTAGTACTTAAGGGTGAATTTTCATTGTAATCATCTCTAGAAGCCAAACCTTGCATTGCAGGTTGCTTAAATCTATTACCCCACTGAAAGTAAGGGGGTTGGCCATTTCCATGCATGCTGTTGTAAAACAGCGTTTCATGTAAATAGGTGCAAGAGCAGGAAAAAAGGAAGAGTTTAAAAATATTGATGTATTCCTATCACATTATTATCACACTCACAGATGTACAAGTAATGAGTTGGGAAAGTGTAAAGTGTGGGGAAGAGAAGCAAATAAAGGAGTGTAGAATCAGCAAAGGGCAGTGTAGGGAAAACCTTGAAGGGCAGAGGCATGGAAGCTGTGGCACAGATGATGAGGGCAGTGATGCAGCTGAAGTGCAGCTTCAGTCAACAGACACGGTAAGGGGAAGGAGCTTCCAGTGACGGACAAACTGGCTGCTTGGTCCCCGTCAGAGCCTTTGCCACTAAAATGTTTCTGCCACTGCCTCAGTTGCCTCTAGCAGCTGATGACAATTTTGCAACATCCCAGTCCAGGGTATCATTGTTCTAGGTGTGCTGATGGGAGCATGGAAGAAGTAAGACAGCAACTGAACTTGCCTAGCATCCTTATCTTGGGGTAGTTTCTGAGTTTTCAAGTATGAGGAAGTGAAAATACTTGTCTTAGAGAGATGGATTCTTTGTGGCAGCAGAAGACTCTCCTCCTGCTACGCTGGAGAGCTATATTTAGTGCAGCTTCTAAAAGTAGTGTCTTGACTTTAAGTAGAGCTGAGGTTTCACAGTTTAATACAAGACTTGCCTGCTTATCTGGACCATAAATAGAATTGTTTTGTAGCTGCTTAAATAGTTTATGTTGAAATGAAAAAACAGTCTTGAAGGACTTGTAGAACTTAAGTTTATGTATATATGTGCATACATGTGTACGTGTGTGTATGTTTTTGGAATGATTTCTTTACAGATTTATTTGCAATAGATGACTTGGGTTTTAAAATGGACTGAAGTAAAATTGAATTAAATAGTATCAGATGCTTCTGGATTGGCAGTCTAATATTTTAATTATATCAATAATTTTGGAGTCCAAAAAATGGAACTATAGTTGAAAGTGTGGGAAAGTAACTATAAATTACATCTTGGCAGTTCATGCTCCTTCAATCACTTCCTGACTATGTTTACTCATTTTTCAAGCCAAAATGAGCATTTCTAACTGCAAACGTTGCAAGCCTATCTTGATCTATAAAATGCAACCTGTTGCTTAGCCGGTAAAAAAAATGGACTCCAGAAATGGTCTGGGATTTCTGTTTTTAATAGAGCATGGTGAAACTCTTCTATTACCACATCATTGTAGTCTTGTTAATGGGAGTAATTATTTTGCTGGTTACTTCAGCAGTTGTGATGCATCCAGAAGGCAGGTAGCAACAGATAAGAACACTCCTGCGGAGACTTTATTATGATATATTTCTGAGGTAGACTCTAGGGATGCAGAGCTAGCAGCCAAAAGGAGGGCGGAGAGGAACTGGCTGTTAATTTTCTGTTGTTACTGAGGCAGAGCATCATATAAGCATTTGAAATTATATAGGGAACCTATGGAAATGAAGGCTTTCAGGTAGTGGAAATCATAGCCCTGTGCCGCCATGTTCCTAATGCTGTCCAGGGCAACCAGGTTAGGATCAAGCTATGTTTTGTTGTTGTTGTTTGTTTTATTTTGTGTTTGGTTTGGTTTGGTTTTTGTATACATGAGGGTTTGCCAGAGGATGCTTAGGAAAGAAAATCAGTAGATTGCTATTCTCCTTGCACTATTAAAAGTAGGAAGGATGGCATAAGAACCTACCCATCATTGAT
This sequence comes from Ceryle rudis, assembly GCA_033439905.1. NCBI lineage: Eukaryota > Metazoa > Chordata > Aves > Coraciiformes > Cerylidae > Ceryle > Ceryle rudis. The sequence continues at coordinate 42,497 of JAAGNO010022586.1, forward strand.
GCTCTTGCTAAGAGAAACTCGTTTTTCATCATTCTGCCTTTATTCACTTTGTAACAGATGAGGCTTTTCAAGTATATTGGGTAACAGTCCTGCATTTTACTTTCTTGTGGTGGAGTGCCAGATGTATTGTCATTTGAGATTTATGCCTGTGAAAGCTTGCAGTTGTGCATGCTTTGCTCTTCAGCCTGCCTCCTCCTCCCTCCCTTTCCTCACCAGTCAGATGCTGTCCTTCTGCTGCTAATTTACATCCTCAAATGAATGAAGCCTAATCCCTAACCCTTAATCCTCCTAAAACCATCTGAACTCTGTGATCCTATCTTGATTTTGCAGGAGAATTTAAAAAAAAAAAAAAAAAGTGTGAAAAAAATATCACTTCAGTTCTAAAAAAGGTGGCTATCATTTCTGTGTTCAGGGATACTTTCTGTGAGTGCACTGGCATTTGAGCGTTCCATATATTTTTCCTTGTTATTTTATTTTTTTCACATTGAGCATAATCATCTGAGGTTTCTGCTTCAGTTCTGCCCCTTGCTGGGCAGTGTATACTCCTTGCAGAGGGGAGTCTGAGGAAGAGGGGTTTCCCAGGAGACCTTGCTCCCATATATTAAAAGTAGAGTGGGGACAGCACACTTTCCCAGCGTACTATACGATAGATGAACATAGCCGTTCTTCTCTCAGTGGACTGAGAGAAGCATCCACAAGTCCAAACGTGACCTCGGCACTGATGAGGCCCTGCCTTGAGTACTCTGTTTGGTTTTGGGCACCTCTATATAAAAAGGACATTGAGGTGCTGGAGCAGGTCCAAAAGAGAGCAACAAGGCTGGTGAAGGGTTTGGAAAACATACCCTATGAGGAGCGACTGAGGGAGCTGGGGCTGTTTAGTCTGGGGAAGAGGAGGCTGAGGGGAGACCTTATTGCTCTCTACAAATATCTGAAAGGAGGTTGTAGCAAGATCAGGGTTGGTCTCTTCTCATTGGTGACAGGTGACAGGACAAGGGGAAATGGCCTCAGGTTGCACCAGGGTAGGTTTAGGCTGGATGTCAGGAAAAACTGCTTTACAGAAAGGGTTGTTAAGCACTGGAACTGGCTCCCCAGGGAAGTGGTTGAGCCACCATCCCTGAATGTGTTGAAAGATCATTTGGATGTGTCGCCTGGGGACATGGTTTAGTGGTGGGTTGTTAGGTAGTAGGGTTAGGTTGAGGTTGGACTCCATCATCTTTATGGTCTTTTCCAACCTGAGCAATTTTGTGATTCTATGATAGCAATGAATAGAGATTTCCTTTGCTCTCCCTGTTATAAAGCAGTAATTTTTATTTCTGGAGCCTGGCAGCGTCTGAATGAACCATGCCCTTTCTGCCTGTAGGACTCCCTGTTGGTATGCTGCCAGCATCTTGTGCCATGAGGTTTCAGACAGTAAAGGAGGATGCTGCTCCTCTTTGAACCCAGTAGAGTTTACATTTCTTCTCTTAATACTACATTGCATGGTGAATTGGCAATATTTATCTTGTCTTTTGCCTAGGTGAATTATCACAATGTTAAGATATGAATGCAGTAAACCTTTGTGAAGTTGCTGGGTTTGGTCTGCAGACAAAATTAGAGCTGGCCTGAGAATTGAGTTTAAATCTCTCTTAATAGAGCTGCTGTAGAGTGATAGAGCAGAGAGGGAACCTCTTCCTCTGACACAGGGTGAAGTGCATTAACCGCAGGAGCTCAGCTGGCTGCAATCCCCTCCTGTAAGCCTGTAGGCAAAGCTTAGCAAGAAGATTCTCTTGGCTATGGCTCATTCCCCAGCTGCCTGTGCTGCTCTCACTTCTAGGCTGGATTATTGCAGCTTTTGCATTTTGGGAAGTTTGGTTGGTACTCAGTAATATGTCATGTGGAGAGCACAGGTTGGGGACCCCCATAGTTCCTTATTTAAAGACATGAACACTACAAAATGTGCAATGTTTAACTTTGTAACAGAAACAAGAGAGAATTGTACAGCATAGGATTAAATACAGGCATGCTCAAGCAACCAGAAACAATGGGGTAGTTTATGAAAGGAAAAACCCATAAAAATGAGGTTCTCCTTGGTGGAAATCTCATACACTAGATTCTTGTTATGATTCCTTGGAAAGACAGTGCTCTGCACAGCTGTTAGCCACGTAAGAGAGAAATATGTACGTACATGTCCAAATGTGAACATTCATGCTTAGGGTAAAAGTTTTCAGACCTATGTCTCACAGAAATATGAGGCTTCAAAAAGATTTATCTTTAACAGCATGTAAATAATGTGTCTTTGCCCATGGAAGCTGCGCATCAGGTAAGATATGTTCTTGCAAAGTGCCATTCCTTGAAAAAACGTCTTCAGTCTCCAACTTCAGACAACACACTGCAAAACTGCATTAGAGAATATATCAAATGGTACAGAGACAGGAGAATGGGTAGGAAGAAAGGGAATTCTGCCCATATTTCTTATTCTTCTAGTGGCACATAGACGTACTGTACAGATTGCTTCATCACAGGGTTTGTGGGGTCTTTTTAATAGCTAGGCTGAGTTATGGAGGCGAAAGTGTGATTTGTGCATTTTGTCAACCATAAAAGCAAGCTTTAACTCACCAGTTGGAATGTATTTAGTGTCTTTTTCACTCTACTTTGGACAAAAATAAAGCTCTGTTACAAAGTGACATGCGTTATCTTGTTTTTCCTTTCTTCCAAGATGCCTAAAGAAAGGAAGAGACGTGATTTATTCCAAGCCTGTGAAGGAATGCGTAAAATATAGTTGTCTGATGAGGCCAATAGTATCTTTTCATAAAGACTTTAAGTAGCCAGCCTTTGTGTCACTGCACAATCTTTATGGTTGCAGGAGCTTAGCGGGAAGCTTAGGGAGCTTTGCCTGTGTTTTGCTGCTTTTCTCATCAGTGCCTTAGTGCCTGCTGATTAAAGGGTCATAAATCTTGTGATATTAGCAGAGGAGCCCATTTCCATAGCAAATGACAACTTTTCCTTCCCTCCTTTTAACTGTTATCACACACATGTGGCAGCTACTTGTACATATCATTGTCACACACCACATATATTCCCTATAATGAGTGCTCTCTTCCTGGAAACCTGAAGCTCTTACCACCACTAGAGAGTAGCCTTTACTCTTGAGGTCACCTTACTTGGCAAGTCAGTAAGTTAATGGGTCTGAAAAGATTATCCTAGACCAAAACTGATGTAAACATTCTCCCTTCAGTGTAGAATGTATGGACTAGGATGCCTTTCATCTTTCTCTGCGCATTCCAGATGTTTGCTTCTTTTCTCTCATCATATATATGTGATAATATAGATAATATACCAAGCTCAGATTTATGTCTAGAACATGTGTTCATACTCCACTTCATTACACCTTCATTTTCCCTTTTATTTGGAAAAGGAGAAGTACCTTAAAAGCCTTTTTTAAATTCAGATTTGATTTGTTTATTCAGTGCTTTCCAAAAGCAGTCTGGTTAGAGTCCCTCATCCCCTTCATTTCCTCTGCTGTTCCCCTGCAATATATCTCCTTTCAGTCAAAGATGACTCTTTGCTTTAGTGGTTTACTCCTTCGGGTGCTTTGAAAAAGTTCCAGAAGGCAGATTTCACTATTTGTTTTGGGAAGGTCATTACTTTAAAACAAAACAAAACAAGAAAAAACAAACATAACAAACCCAAACCAAAACAAAGAAAGAACCAACAAACAAACAACCCACACAAAATAAAACCAAGCCAAATTCTAACATAAAGCAGCTCTTTAGCATGAGGTATTTTGAGAATTAAATGTTATTTTTTTCCCCAGGTGATGATCTAAAATGCATTTCACTATTTAACATTATAGGGAACATCTGAAAGTTGTAATGGGTATTTCAGTTCCTACCTTGTGCTGAATGTCAACAGCTCTTAATGGCTGTGTGCTGTTAAAAAATTTGTTCTGATTTTGGGTTCAGCCTGAAGGTCTCTGAAGCTGAACTACTGTTAACTTCTCTAGCAAAGGGACAATTTTTTTTATATCATCCAAATGTCTTCTATTTTTCCCAACCAGGTATGGTTATGTCTATATTCAGACATCAGAGTCTGTAGACCACAGTTATTCCTCCTTTTTCCTATTTTTTTTTCCAGTCTTGCTTATTCGACTGTGAATCAATCCAGAATAATTTTTTTTTTCTCCTCAACTCAAGGATAATGTACACACTTGATAAAAAAAATCTTGTCAACTCAAAAACTCGCTTAGTAAAGTATCAACACAAGGTGTTTAAAGAACAAGGAAGTGTGCTCTGAGCTAGGACACCATCACCGTAGTTATGGTTATTTCACTCAATAGTTTATATTGTTATATATCTTATTTCTCTCATATTAGATAATTAATGGTGTTGTCCAATAAAATTGCATCTACTCATCATCGGATTTGTAGATGATGTATTTTGGAGGATGTTTTCACCTCAGCTTTCTTGATACTGCACTGTGCTACCAATTTCTGTTAGTTTTTTCTAAATTCTGTGTACTCCTGTCCTTTCTGTCCCTTGTCCTTGCTCCCACCACTTTCCGCTCAGGGTAGGGGCAATTTGGAATCTTCTTTCTTTTAGTTAGCATGGAATTTTTAACCATTGATTTGACATACAGAGTAACTCACTTTCTAGGCATGCCAAGTCCTTGTGAATTATTACTATGACATGCAGCCTTAGTTTATGTCAACCCTGAATATGCTTTAAGTATAGCTAACAAAACCAGGGATATGTTCCTCTCTTGTGAGATTTAGGGGAAACAAAATTCAGAATTCTTGAAGGACAGCGATTACTCAAGTTTCCTTTGGTTAAAAATGCCATATACAAAGGAATGTATGGGAGGAAGCCATTGAGTGGTGTCCAGGGAGGGGACTCCTCTGCAGTCCCTGGGTATGATTCAACCTCCCTGCACTACTGGAGGTGGCTCTTCATGTTCCAATGTGAGCTTGAATGTTGCTTGATATCCAGTGTGATTTAGAACTGTGTATTGCATGCATGCATATTTATTTTTAGTTGTTTGATTTTTAAATCGAGTACCCCAAATTTGTGGGGAATGAATCTGAGATCATCAGAAAAGCATTTTATCCCAAGTACTTTTCTTATCTCTCAGGACTCCACAATTATTTTAAAATGTTGTTGTGGAAGTTCACCATCTGAAATTTGGCATCACTTGCTGCACAAATGATCTTGACATAAATTGCTTCAGAATTCAGTTCAATCCTCTGACTGGTGGCATTTGGGAAGGGCTTTGCCTGAGGCCACTGTTCAGGATGGGACAGACAGAGGCCCACATGTCCTGTCTGACTGTGCCCCTTCTTAGGCCACTGTCCTGTGCATCACAATGTGCTCTTTAGATTGGTGACTTGGCCAAATACACATCAACCTCCCTGTCAGCCAAAGGTCCCCTGCTGTAAAGGTGTCTGTAGCTGCTCAATGTAAACAGCTGTTTTAAGTCTTCAATTCTCTTGTGGAATGGCAAAGGGAGTTGTAGTCCAGAAGTTAAATCCAGCTGGCAGCCAGTCACAAGTGGTGTCCCCCAGGGCTCAGTACTGGGGCTACTCCTGTTTAACATCTTTATCAATGATTTGGACGAGGGAATAGAGTGCACCCTTAGTAAGTTTGCAGATGACACCAAACTGGGTGGAAGTGTCGGTCTGCTTGAGGGTAGGGAAGCTCTACAGAGGGATCTAGATAGGCTGGATCACTGGGCCAAGGCCAGTTCCATGAGTTTCAATAAGGCCAAATGCTGGGTCCTGCACTTCAGCCACAACCCCCAGCAGCGCTACAGGCCTGGGGAAGAGTGGCTGGAGAGCTGCCAGGCAGAGAAGGACCTGGGAGTGTTGATTGGCAGTAGGCTGAACATGAGCCAGCAGTGTGCCCAGGTGGCCAAGAAGGCCAACAGCATCCTGGCCTGCATCAGGACTAGTGTAGTCAGCAGGAGCAGGGAAGTGATCAGTCCTCTGTACATGGCTTTGGTGAGGCCGCACCTCGAATACTGTGTCCAGTTTTGGGCCCCTCTCGACTGGAAGGACATTGAGGTGCTGGAGAGGGTACAGAGGCAGGCTACCAAGCTAGTAAAGGGTTTGGAGCATGTCTCTTATGAGGAAAATCTGGGGCTGTTTAGCCTTGAGAAAAGAAGGCTGAGGAGAGACCTTATTGCTCTGTACCACTACCTGAAGGGAATTTATAGTGAGGCAGGAGTTGATGTGTTCTCCCTAGTGACAAGCAATAGAACAAGAGGAAATGGTCTGAAGTTGAACCAGGGGAGGTTTAGGATGAATATTACGAAAAATATCTTTACTGAAAGGGTTGTCAGGCATTGGAACAGCCTGTCCAAGAAGGTGGTAGAGTCACCATCTTTGGAGGTGTTTAAGAGCTGGGTAGATGATGTGCTTAGGGACATGGTTTAGTGGTTTTGATAGGTCTTTTCCAGCTGATACTATTCTATGAATCTATAAGTCCCTGGTGGGCTGAAGTGGACTTTTAAGACACCATTATGTATAACAGAAGAAATCAGGATATAGTTAGTGCCTTCTATATTAACAGGTAGATTGCCAATGTACTCTACTGGTAATCCCACCATCATTTGAATATGGTAAATGGATAGAGGAAATTCATCATCTTCGTAAAATCATGTGCTTGCATCTGTAGTGCTCTGGTCCAACATGGGAGTTTGTAAACTTCTTAGCTCTCCAGAAAACATCATCGAGGCTTTTATCTATTCCCAGAGAAAAGTAACATCTTTAGGAAATAAAACATTGTGACTAAGAAATAAAACTTTTAACTCAGTTGTGCACAGTGGTGGATTTTATCTTGCATATCTTGTGGGTTTTACAATATATTTTTATGGGGAAGGATTGTATGCTTCCTCTTTAAATACTTTTTAAAATATGTCACCTTTGTCATGTGATAAATTTGCATACCTATACATGACTGTAAAATATATATTTAATTTGGTTTTACACATTACAAATTTAACAAATTTGACCTCCTGAAACACTAAAGATTTTTCTCATAATTTCTACATTTCTTATTAATTTCTAAATAACCTTCTATTTTGTAATATTCCATTTGATCAGAGTTTAAGAATTATGTAACTGAGGTTTGAAATAAGAAATAACCTGTCAGGCTTAAAGAACTTTGCAACGAGTTGAGTTGTCACACTAAAAGGGACTTGATTATTTTATTTCCCTCAGCAGTTTTCTAAGTGTATGGAGCAAATTCAGAAATCGCTCTCAACAAAACTGTCTGCTGTCTGGATCCTGGCTTCCCAGGGCTGTGTTACTGCAAAGCTGGAATTTCTATCTCTGTTGTGTATGAAAAAAATATTAATCAAAATAAAGGACTTGGCAACTCTAAAGATTTTGTCCACAAAGTACTTCTCTTCCAATAATATTTTAAATTGGTTTCTTGCCTAATTTGTATGTAATTCATTAAGTGCTGTTTAATCAAGTTTCTAGCAGCCTTTTGCTTATTTCCATGAGCTTTCTCTAAGAGGAGAAGGAAAGCTTTAGGTATGGTGCTCTGTAGCCACTTGACACAGTTTACGTATGTAGCGTCCAGCAGAGCCGTCCTCTCCCTGCTGTGCGACATGGGGCTGTTCTCCTGCACTGAGTGAAGGGCTGAAAAATTGAAAATTTAAAAAAAAAAAAAAAGTCTTTAACAAGTTTAACACCATCAAATACTAAGGAGTATTTTCTCTTGCATTCGCTGTTTTCCATCATAATGTGGGAATATTATCTACCAATGGTTTTATATTCAACACTGTGCTTTCCTGTTCTAAATATAATGCATTAATGTTATGTTAAGATAATGAATATAATATTACACTGCAATAAACACCAGTTTTAAAAATTTTGTATATACTTCAAATACCGGATCTGGAATTATACTAAGACATATAGATGGCCTTTTCTTGCTGATACTGACAGTTTTCAGCTTAAGGATGCCTGTTTATGTGATATGATAGGATTTTAATACCAGGTAGAATGTCTGCAAGTCTTTAATGAAAAAAATCAAAAGACATGTTTTACAAAGGTATTAATATTCTCTATCTGACTTAAAGGTAAAAGCTTGATTTTATTGATTTATTTCCGATTTTAAAATTCAGAATACTGCTTCTGATCTTCTGTGTAGCAATTTTCAACTTGCTTACATCATCTGAAACATCAAGTCGATGTTGCATGCATACATTTGGTTTTACATTATGAAATATCCTGTTTCTTTGTCTTTCAAAATTCTAATACAGATTTTTCTTTCTCTTGTGGCAGGATGACAAGGACTTGGTTCATGAGTTTGTTGTTGCTGAAGGCCTGACTTGCTTAATCAAAGTGGGAGCAGAGGCTGACCAGAATTATCAGAACTACATACTGAGAGGTAAAGGAAATGCATCCAAAAGTTGTTTTTATTGCTCTGAAGCTCTCATAGATCTGCTGCAACTTGCCGTGTTAACTGTCTTGGAATGCGTTCGTGGTTTGGTCCCATTTCTTGAATCTTATGCAGGAAAATTAAAGGGGGATTAATGCTCACTGCTGAGCAGGATGAGTTGAAAATTCAAATACTGGTAGTCTCTCCATTGTCCAGGTTTTCTTGTAGATTATACTGAAAACCTATAATTCTAAGAAAGAAAAGACTTACTAAAGTTTTCACTGGATAATTGTAAATGTCAACATCTGAGTGATCTCACCACAGTATTGCATGTACCTTCATCATTTGACATCATCCAGTTGTGGATTGAGAAGTATTAAAACTCTTCCCCATTGATTGCTTTTTTCTTTTTTTTCTTTCCCCCCTTTTTTTTTTTTTAACACAAATGAAATGTTGTCCTTTTTACTAGGATACACCCTAATGAATCCAGAATTCAGGGAGATCAAAATGGTCTCTTTCCTGTTGTGGCTTTTCTAGCTCACAAGAGCTTGGTGTCCATGGTCTGAAGTTAAGAGATTTTCCCCTGAATTCAATGAATGATAAAATTGAGCCTTAATGCCAATGTCTATAGCATCATACGAAGGAAACTTGAAACTCATCTTCTTGAATTGATATTAATAAGTGATCACAGCTTGTTCAAAATAAATTTAAATCAAACAAACAACAACAAAGACTAACCATGTAGTAGTATGCCATAAAGCTAAAACTTATTTTAAGAAGATGCTTTCAGGGATTGTTATCTTCTGAAGTCAGGTCTGTGTTTTCCCTGTTTTGCTGGTGCGTGAAGTAGAAGTTTCTCTCTGGGTAGGGTATCCTAGCATCTCTTACAACAATATGATTTTTCTGTGTGATGTGGGTTTTATTTCAGACACTAAATTGGTCTTGGTTGTCTTTCAGGAAGTTCAAGGCTTGTTACAATTCCAAGTTTATGTCAGCTGGTTTGCAGTTCCAGGAGCCAGCGTGTACTTTCTGAATAGGTCTACATGTGCAGTGAGATAAAGATAGGTTTGGAAGTACAGTGTAGCCAGACAATCTTATCCAAATACATTGAGGAGGGTGCTGAAAAGAAACATTAAATAAGTCATGTAAGAGTGTTTCTGGTATATTATTTTTGGAAGACTGTAGAGATTGGTTGTATTTTTTTTGACAGTTGTGTGTGTTATTGCAGTGCTGCATTTTACTGAAGACAGAATACTGGTGAATAGGTGAATAGATTTTACTGAAGATGCATCATAGTTAGCAGTGAGGTGGTCTCATAAGCTTTAAACTCAGTGTTAAGTTACAGAGGAAAAACAAAAACAAAAGTTGGTTTTGTCTAGAACTTTTGTGTCATACTGCTGTGGTGTCCTTGTTGTGCAGATCCTTTTGGAGTAGAATATATCCTCCTAATTTTCTCTGCATTTAACCTGAATCTTAAGGGGATTAGTTCTCCTTAGTTCCATATTCTGGCTGCATTTCTCCAGAACCTTTGGTGTAATTCACTATGTTCCTCGTGATCCTAACCCAGCTTGAAGGGCTTGTGGCAGTGAATGGTAGCCTTAGACACAGAGCTGCAGCTTCTGCCTCCAGGGCTTGCCCACATGGGGCTGCCCATCATCTTGACTGAACGATTTCCGAGTGTTTCCAGAGAGCTCATTCACCTGCACTCTACAAGAAATAGCTTTGGACATAGGAAGGAAAACAGATTGGAAAGATATGTATATGTAAGGGTTGTAACTGGTTCAGTGAATTCCAAGGTACATGTTATTTCTTGAGGACAATGCTTTCCATTTTCCAAAGGTCTGTGTTGTTTCACTCTAATGTTTCCTTGTTGTGAATTTCTGTTTAGTGTGTTTGACTTGGTTCAAGCCAGACCGAGCTGCCAAAAAAATGACTAAATATGAGTCACAAAAATTTTAGATGCTTTAATGGGTAAGTGAAGAGAAGTGTGGCTTTTACATACAATGCTGAGAAATCCAGACAGTTCATTGTCAAGTGCTAAGAGTGACTATTTCGGCACAGGTCCCCTGAACTAGGGTGGTTTGACAGTGCCGTTTCCAGAGAGTTCACTGTAGAGCCTGTAGGTCCTAAACGAACAGTATCCATGCTTGAGAGTTACTCTTTTGAAAAACTAGTTTAGAAAACAGCTTTTTTCCCTCCTTACT
>JAAGNO010022587.1:10713-31181 GCA_033439905.1 Ceryle rudis
GGTATGATGACATTTTTGCTGTATGCATGCGCCCTTGGTGCTGAACATCCCAGGACATCCCAGAAACATTCAGCCAAGGTAAGACAGGAGCCTCACGGGCATAATTTCTAGATACATTCAATAATCTTGTTCTGCAGTTACAAAGAACAGATTTACTTTAGAATAGCTTCAGAGCACTTGCGATCTCTAGTTTCCCTTTTGCAAGCAATCAGATGTTTCTGGGCTATTCTGAAGCACAGCATTACTCTAGAAAATAACACACTATTGGAGAGCACAGATAAAACAAGCTGTTATTTAAGGGTACACAAGCAAGCCTACCAGCATCCCTTCCCCCTCCATCATGGATGCAGAACAGACCGCCAAGAGCAGGGCTTTTCTTCCACCAGGTATGTGTACCAAGATCAGCCGTTGGCAGATACTGCCACAAACAGCAGCCATGTGATTTGGATGCATCTTTGGTAAGATGCTAGAGAAAACCAAGGGTAGTGCTGGTCTGAGCCATGTAAGAAAAATGAAGATTGCTGCCATGCCCAGCCTGCCTTAAGTGAGCCAGCTGCCTGCAGGGACACTGCTCTCCTGCCTTCACACATGGAAGCATCAATCAAGTAAGCTCAAACAACAGCACATCAACTAAATTGCCATCCCAATAACCTTAACTATTAATTCATGGCCCCCTGGAGTTAACTGGGATCAGGACAGAGGAGTTTTCATGCACTAGCACCCTTAAGTAAGGAAAAGGAAGAGAACAGGGAAAAACAAATCAATGATGCAAGAGATGCCTTAAATTCTGAGTCTATCTGTTATGACAGTCCAAGTTGCAAGAAAACCCTGAAGGCATCCATGGCATACACGCATGTAGACTCCAGAATAACACTCAGGAAGAGCTGTTTCCTTCATTTCAAGAACTATTATGCTATTTGTGTGGGGTGGGATAGTTTACCCCAACCTGTCCATCTGGCCTTCATGTTCTCCAACCACAGGGACCTCCTGGCAAAGCCAGACCTGTCCACATTTTCATCAGGGACCACTGGTATGCAGGCCAGTGGCATGTCATTAGACAAGTGCTCCCACACTGCTGGGGCTGGAAGCAGTAACACAGAGTTTATCCTGTGTGTCTGAAAAGGAAATAAAAAGATGACTCATTGCTGACAGAAGATTAATGGCACCCTGACTCTTAAAATCCAAATCATTGCAGGGGCTGTGCACTAAGACACTGCTCTGCCTGCATCTGCTGTAGTGCACCTCTAAAAGAGGAACCACAGTTTTCACTGGTCTCATGCTACTCCACTGCTTCTCAGCTGATTTGTCCTTGGGATGATCTGCCAGAGGAGTTTCAGCAACCCTGGCTCTAGGACAGCCTTTCCCCATGGCCACACCGTATGCCCTCAGCCCCAGCAGCAACAGGATCAGGAGCTGTGGAAAGCTCAGACTGACAGCACTGGACTGGGAGAAGTTTCTCTGGGCTGTTTCTGGGGAATCTGCAGCAGATAGCGATGCAAAGATGCCTGTTTTGGGCCGGAGCCCAAACTTCCACTGGGAAAGCTTTAGGGTTCTTCAAATCACAGTGGTTTCAAGCCACTGTTTTAGAGCAACCCTGACTTGACAAAATACTCTAGAGAGCATTTCCTCTTCCCTCCCCCCACTCGAATTTGGAGAATAGCCACTCCTTTCATGCCACCAGTTGAACAGCTATTTCAGACAGGCACAAGCAGACACCATCACTTCAGTAGCTGAGGCTGATGGTTTGGCAGCTCAGCTGGGGATAACTTATTTTTCTCTAGTGATGTTTCTTAGAGTGCAAGGGGTTTTCACTGGAGTAATTCAAACAATTATTAAACTATGTACTGCTCTGATAAAAAGGGCTTCAAAGGGTGGGTTTTTTCTTCCTGAGCCTGTTCTTCACCATCACTACAGGGCTTCAGCTCAGAGACCACTTGCAGAGCTGTTAAATGCTCATCCCCATCAAAATTCAACCTTGAGTGCAGAGGATCTGGCAAAGCATCTCTAAGCCAAATCCTCCCTGGGACTGTCTTCTGATCAGCCTCCCTTTTAGGAGTTTAACGAATAAAAATATAACTGGAAATAGAACAGAGCAGCGTCTAGAGAGGGAAGAGAGCAGCACACGAGCCACAGATCAGAGCAACACAACACAGCTCTAACTGGTGGAGCTGAAGCTGTTGGGTACAGGTCCCCTGATGACAGCTCAAAAGGTGTGATGCAGCACAGCCAGCCTCCTAAAATACTTGTGAGGAATGATGAAAAATGGCCGAGCTAGCCAAATCAAGAAACAAAGTCTTTTCTGGCTTCACATAGGACTACTGAGGTCAGGTTAGAAAAAGGCACCTTTAACTCAAAAGCCAGAGTAAATTCAAATATTAAAGTAAGTGCCTTTTAGAATGATGAAGAAAAAGAATATGGAAAAGAAATAAAACTAAGTGCAATATTAAATATAGAGGACAAGCAACTATACAAAGGGAAGGAAAACATCTGATGAGAAAGCAAACATGGAAACAGAGCCCTCAGATGTCTCATTTGTAAAGTCTACAGGTTTGTGCTCAGCAGAGCAACAATCACCCACATGCTGTGGCTCAAATGCTTAGAAACTGCTTCATACAAATGCCTGTGTTGCACGAGGACATGGACTTGTTCATCAGCAAAAGTGTTCACCATCCATTAATGTTAATGCTCCATTTCAAAACATACAGACAACCCACAACATAAAGAAAGACAGATAGGGCAAATGCTTTATGCAATCAATTGCATAGCATGAACAGCAAATAATCAGAGAAAACTCTTGGCACATGCATCACAGATTAACTAAATTCAGGCAAAGTATGCAATAAAAAATGCCCAACAACTTACAACACCATTAGTGGATTACTTTAATGAGAACTATCATAAGAGAGGGCTCAGTTTGTTGGATGATCTATTTGCAATGAACTCTGCCACCTGTAATACTGAAGTACCTCACAGACTCTCAGCAGTGTGTTTACTGTGAAGCATCACAGCAAGAACGTTTTGTACCAGTTTGGATTGGCAGCTTTTCCTATTCCCTTCACGTAACGTGAGTTTCCTTTCAACTGGAAGAAACAGGACTTTCAGAAACTGAATATCCTAGCAGGGGGGAGGGGGGCAACAATTCTTCAAATTGTAGGGGGAAACAATCGGGTGAGATGAAAATAGTTTTTAAAGCAAACAGAAGTGTTCATAAAGGCAGGACAACTCACTCCATCCTTCTCTACAGTAAGAAGAAAAGTGACGTGAATGAGTCTAACCAGCATGTTCAGCCAGATTGAAGATGGAGTATGGTATAGATCCCCATGACTCAAAACACACAGGTTTTTCTATTATACAAATAAAAAAAAAAAACAAAAAAAACCCAAACAACCAGACTACAGCACAGGGCAGCTTGCTCTACACAGGGTTCACAGAGGGGACACATTACTATTTACAACGCAGCACATTAAAATGACAGTGACACACACCACTCAGAGGTGATCATTATTACTGGCTGCTTAAGGGATGATTTGAGAAATGATCTGTAAATTTAATTTTTAATTAAGCCAGAATCCCTAAGGGCCTTCTGAGTTCAAACATTAAGGGGGGAAGAGGGGGAAATCAATTCTTGGTGATGGAGAGGTCTAGCAGAATCTAGTAGGCCTGGGTAATATATCAAGAAGCTTTTAAGATCAGTCACACAGCTTAACAGAGGGAAGCCTAAAACCCAATTTCAGATAAAAAAAATACGCTGTAAAGTAGAATGGATAGTCACCATTGTTCAAACCTCTGGAAAGCTACTGTCTTGAGCTCTGACACACATATTACTCAGAAAATAGATAAATGACCAACTCCAGCATGCAGAGCTTCACAGGGAAGTCCTCATGCTTAGCTCCAACAAGCTTGAAAAAGCAGCCATCTCCAAATAACCTCGCAATTGGGCTAAAGCTTCAGCACGTCCAGAAAGATCTCCATTAACTAATCAGAATTAGTCATCAAAACATCCTAGAAGGAGGCTAATTCGTGCTGAGACACAATGCTAGTTCCCTTGATGCACAGCAGAGGTCTATCAGGCTCAGACATGGCACCAAGGCCATCTGACCTCCATAGTGCAGTTTCAGTAGCAGTTACAAAGTCAGACTTTGAAGATTTTTCATCCTATCTCTTGATTTCAAGCTCACAGGACCAGATGAGTTGCACCCAAGGGTACTAAGAGAATGGACCAATGTTATGGGAAGGTCACTCTTGTCATCTTTGAGATATTGTCATGACTGGTACAGTCCCCAAAGACCGGAGAAAAGCAAGCACGGCACTCATCGTCAATAAAGGCCAAAGACACAGTCTGGGGAATTAATCAGCTTTGGTGGGAAAGTCACTGAGTCCTCTTGGACTGCTGAGAAGGCAGCAGCTGGGACCAGTCAGCATGGATTGAACAAAAGCGAACCAACCTAATTGCCTGCTATGGGAGAACAACTGGAGCTGTGGATGAGGGGAGAGCTGTGGACGTCATTTACTTCAACCTTCATAACAGTTTTGACACTACCTCCCACAATCTTTTATACAACTTAGGGTGTATCAGTCTGGAAGTGAGGAGAGGACAATTAGATGGGCAAAAACCACGCTGGATGGCTGGACTTCAGAAGGCAGGAGTTAATGAGTACCTGGAAGCTGGTAGCAAGCAGGGTACTGCAGGATTCTGTAACTGAGACCTATCCTTTTTGATATCTTTATCAGAGACCTGCAGGAACTGATGAAACCCCTCTTGCCAAGTTTGTAAGTGACACCATATTGTGATGAAGAGCTGATATACCCAAGGGCAGGGCTGCCTCTCCGAGGGACCCACAGGCTGTGGGATACACCAAAAATCCAACCTTGAGGACACATCTAACTCCATGTGCATATTTTCAGGATCCTCCTGAAAGTTGGGCAGAGGAAATGAGCGAGAAATGAGATGAATGGTCTTGTTTTCACAAACCTCCTCTTCTAAGAAACAAGTCATTTATCAAAGTGCTGTAATCCTACCAACTGTCATAACACTTCGTCTAATTACATCTGGAGAACAATAAGCTGTATGCTCAGGAAGAAACTGTCTGCAGCAAGGTTGGTAGAGAAACTCTGCTATGTGTGATTTGAGATCACAGGTCCAAAGTCAAAAACAAATACCACCAGGAAGGGGTTGGTGACATTTGCATAAAGCAGCTTCATTGTATTTTGCAATTAAAAAAAAATGGTTGGCAATTTTCTGTATTTTCTTAAAATGCCATTCCTAGAGCATTAATCTACATCAGGGAAGGTCTGAAGGGGGTCTTCAGCATACATGTTGATGCGAAAGGGAAAAGGTGTAAAATCCATCCTTTGGAAGAATGCAAAGTATATTCAAAAATTGTTATAAGTGCTAAAAAGCTGCTTGGGCCAAGACTTCACACTGCAGTTTGCTGTAGACATACTAATGTTACTGTGGTTCTCAACAATGTAAGCGTTGCTTAACTTCATACCCTGAAGAAATGTTCTTTGAACCTCACAGTACAAAACCCACTGAAGGAGAACCGCTCCTTTCTGTGGTGGTCTCTGTGGGACTGCTGGGAACCGTACACCACCAAGCAGGAAGGGATGGCAGCGAGTCCACAATAGATGCATTTAGTACGGGGAGGACATATTGCTGTTATTGCTGTTCTGGCACCGACACCTCCTGATTTGACACCAGATGACCAAATCTGCAGCAGTACAAGACTGCACATTTCATTAACGCACTCAGAGAAAAAGACAGAAGGGAGGAGGTAGATACCTCCTCACTAGCTGTGAAGCTGGGCACTTAGGAAACCAGACTTCATTCAAATTCTCAATGCAGAGTCTTGGGACCACCTGCAAAGCAAGGTAACACCTGCACCCTGGATGAAGGTGCCACCGTAAGGACTAGGTAGACAAAGTGAAAATACACGGTAACACAAAGCAATACATACACAAAATATGACCACTGGGACATAAGAAGACTGACTTTGATGGACTGTGTCTCACTATCTCAAAGGTGATGGAATATAAAACTTTTCCCACGATTTAGGAATTGCTTAGCTTCATGCCTTGAAGAACATGTACTTGATACAATATTGAAAGAAATTTCATTATGTGCAACAGCAGATTTTCCCATCAGAATCCTAAACATGTATATTGCATGCTGTCTGCTTGCTGCGGGAAGGGCAAGGAAGGGATCAAGTGAGAAAAAAATGCATAAATACGAGCCTATTACGCACCCAAGAGAAAGTATTTCAGTGTCCCTAGCGCATCCCCTGCCTTCTGAATTGTATCAGTTTCTGGTCCACACTGAAGTACTTGGACCTAGGACTCCAGGAGAAGCAATTGCTGTGCATCCTTCATAAGACGTTGAGTCCACCAGCACACACTATGGGATGGATCGTATCTAAATTAAGTGGCCACAGCATCATGGTAGCAAGGCATCCATGATCACTGGTATCAGCCACCCATGCTTCAGTCCTGAAGCAGTGAGCTGGTCCTTTATAATGCAGCAGAACGCAAACACACAGAGCACACTGCATTACCCTGGAAGGATCCCACATGGACGACAACATATACAGAGACCATCGGGAATTTGTTACAAGGAGGAAGGTGTTTACAGTGAACAAGAAAGTTGTAGATAAATTGAAAGGAATAATTTGCAGGAATAAATATTATGCACTTTCTAAGCAAAACCAAACAAACAAAAAACCACCCAAAACCAAACCAAACCAAACCCCAAACAAACAAAAACCCCAACAAAATAAAACCCCGTGAAAACAAAAAGAAACTCACCACAACAACAACAAAAACCAACTCACTTTTAAACTCTATTGAAACAAATTAGAAGGATTTCTAGTTTCTTATTTTCTCAGCAAAGCAAGCCTCTGATGAAGAAACAGCTAAGCTGAAACCTAGACATGAGATGATGGTATCATTTCAGAATGTCAGACCTGATTTAACTCAAAGAAATTCTGGCACCAACACACCCCCTCCAGTGGCTTTATTTGCCTGGGCAGGCACTCAGCAGTGGCTCAGACCCCCTGAGCTGACGCTCCAGGATCCCGATGGAGCCTGAGTCCCCTCAGGGGAAGACAGATGGTCTGAGTTTTTCACAAGTACTTGTTATCTATCTGCTGAAATCTTGAGTCACCATTAGCACGCAGGTTAAAGCACGTACACTGTGCCAGGGCTGAATACAGCGGTAAGGGAGTCGGTGCCTAGGGAGGAGGTAGAGATGAAGGCTGAGCACCCCTTTGCTGGCAGGTTGAGCAGGGCTTGCATGCTTAGCCTGGCACACAGGATCAAAGCTTCTACAGCCAAAACTCCAGAGTCCAGTCCCTGGAGTTCACTCAACAGGTGAGAACCAGAATTGACAGTAACCAGAAGGAAAGAAGAGGATTACCCTGGGTTGCACATGCTTGCAGGGATAATAGAATAACTGAAGGCACTACTCTGCGTAGGGCACAGGGGATTGAAGAGCACATGGAGGACGAGGAGCTGCTCCCCTCCTGCCTTGCTCACCTGTAGCTTCCCAGCCAGAGCTGCAGTCACTCTCCAGCACCCACACTGCTACAGTGGGGCTGCACCATGGGCCAGGAAAGACTCAGCCCCGCTGCTTTGTATGCCTGAGGGGCAAGCAGCGGCTGCTGTTAGGAGAAGTTTAGGCTCCTCCTGAGGTAATATTTTACGCATAGTTGAAAATTAATAGAGGGGAAGATTATTAGAGCTCTGAAACGGGTATGCAGGAGTGCCCCTGCTACAAACGGAATAATAAAATCATGTGTGGTTTTGAGAATGAACTCTCCAAAAACAATGTTTGAGCCCTAGAAAGGGAACACACACTAACCCCAGAGACCCCACCGAGGGCTCTGGCTATATTCCCCGACACATCACGCCACCAGCCCCTGCACTGGGACAGCTGAAGCAGCTTACAGGCTAAGGATGCAATAGGCTTTCTAATCCCCCCAGCCAGGCATGGAGGCTGAATCATCAAACACCCTCAAAGAGCCAGACTGTGAAGCCAGTCCACAAACAAAACAAACCCCCAACAGAACAAAACAAAACAAAACCCCAACAAACCCGTCATTTAGATAATGCTGGTCCCTTTGCAGAGAGCCAGACCAGACCCCCACAAGTGGGAGCGATACACCATGGAACGGAGCCCAGCCCCAGGTACAGCCATTGCTCTGCTGCAGTCACAGCCACGGGCAGACACACGGGAGCAGTTCGAAGTCTCAGCTAGGTAAACATTTAATACTACCCAGTTTGTTTGAATTTTCCTTGAGGGTAAACCAGGATATGGTCACTTATTTTGCAATAACAGATTTCTGTGTCCCAAACAACAACAAAAAACAACCAACAAAAAAACAACCACCAACAAGCAGAACTCTGAAAAACAAATAATCCACAAACATTTCTCTTCCAAAAAGAGTAACCTTGAGACATCTGTGTGTTGATCCATTTGGGCATAATGCCAGAGCTCACTGGACTTGGGGGTGAATGAGGCAGGGTGGGGAATATCAAGTATTTTCAAGGTTAGAAACTCATCACTCACTTTTTTTTTTGGTAAAATTCTGATTATTTTTGGTAGAAAACAGAAGTTTTCATTTTGATTATTTTTAAAAATACATTTCACTTTTCATTTTTCAGTTAAGGTAAAGGAGAAAAACTGATAGAAAAGTCTGATAAGTGAAACCTTGCTTGACCTTTCCTTCTCCATAATTTTATTAGAAAGAAGCCGAGAATGCCTCCTCCATAAACCCTCACTTTTTACAGCTATTCCCATCTTGCTGTGAAAGGATGAGGGGAGGAAGTGAGAAAAAACAAGTCCTAGATTTGAGTCAAAAATAAGATTTCCACAAAAATATATTACATAAAAATCCTACATGTAAGTCATTATTTTTTAAAATAAAATCCCTCTACTCGACAGCCTTTTTCTATTTGTAGGTTTTCGAATACTAGTCTGGTATTTGCTGATGCTACTCAAGTATAAATTCAACAGTCTGTAAATCCTGAGATTATGTGTTTAGAGCTTCATTTCAGATGCATATTATTCACCATTTGCTGTTGTCCCCCTACAAAGACCTGCAGAATCCAACCAGGCAGAAAAGCATCAGAGGTCCCAAGTAATCAAACTCAGGGCAAGCATTAAACAGCCTGGCTGTAAGGAGCAGCATCATTACTCACACATCCTACGTGCCAGTTGTTCATGGACCTTAAGCATGTCAGAAAAAAAGCCAGAGTCAGATTCATGAACTCTCTCCTGACCAAAATTATTTGGTGACAGCCTGTTACTATTATTCTAAGAAATGGGCTAACCAGCCCTGCAGATGTTGTCCTTGGTGCACCCACATACCCCTTCCTCTGCTTTTTCTCCTCCACTTGCTGATTTTGGTGATCATATCTACCTGACAGGAAGTATGTCGATGGGTCATTTAGGAGCAGAGTGTCGGCATGACAACAGCCGTGTGGTTTATTTTATTTATTTTTTTCAAGCAGCATATTGTGCTTCAGCTGGAAGCAGGGCATTGACTATGAAAACTAGATATGCCAGCAGGAACCATGGAGTCTGAGCAACACAGATCAAATTAACCTCCTGAGGTGTCCCTGAGGAAAAATCCCATAACCATTGCTTCTGCTTAAAGCCTGTGCTTTCCCAAATACAGCTTTAAGATCAGAGAAATGAGAAATACTCGGACACTATAGGCTACAGTACTGTACACAAAGGGTATAGGTGCAGTCTGAGGCTCTTTGCCCATAACTCAGCTTCTGCTCTGAAACACAAATGTGAAGTCAGAAGGAGCCATCCACCTGTACCACATCCACAGGTAGGATGCCAGGTCAGCCTAGATAATGCAAATCTTTTGTCTACTCCAGTTTAACAGCAAAACTGCTCAGCTCTAATGTAGGAACAAGTTAGTCCCAGAGGAGAAGCCCCCAACCACAGACTTACTTTCCTTCCATCAAATGTATAAATATTTTCCTTTAGCAAGGATATGAAGACCATAAAATACTTAGTCATGTTGATATGCAAAGAGGCCAACATGTGAGAGTCCCCTGGTTACACAGCATTAGTGTTGCAGAGTTCGCAATTAAACTTCAATTCCTTTACAATTCAAGACAAGTTCCAGACAGTGGGCTGAAAATACATCTCAAACAGATCTTCAACATTCAGGACCATCTGTTTCCTTTTTATGTGAAGTATTTCTATTTGCTACAAGTAATGAGCTTAAGCGGATTTTAGGAGGTTTGTTATTAATAAAGAAATGTGGAAAATTTGCAGAACAGAGATAGATCTGCATTCTGCACCTGGGTCTGCTCAGGAGCCTGGGCATTGCTTTGAAGTCTCTTCTTTTCTGTTACATCCCTAAATCCAGAGTTAGGTTTCTGAATAAACCAGGTTTCGTCTTCAGCACTAAACCACCTTCCCTATAACACTGTTTAGAAGAGGAAGAGAATAATTACCGCACCTTAATCTTTGTAGATATACTGCTTCACAGGCAGAACGTAATTAGGCAGGCTGGAGTTTAGCCAGGACATTAGGGTTAATGGCCCTACAGCTGCCAAGTGCTACAGGACACTTAATGAGGGCAAACAACAGAGGAGCCCACCACAGGTCTCATCTGCAGCATGGCACCTCCACCCATCTCTTGTCCTGCAGCATCACCCCCGAGTAGCACTCCTCCCAGGGGGGCAAGGGTTTGCACTAAGGTTTTCATTTGCTCAGAACAGCACAAAGGACTGTAACCCTCCCCTCCCAAACCATGCTGTATTGCTTTCTCTCTCACATCCACGTGGTGCCATCGTTCAAATTTCTCATTACGAATGCCTGAGAGGAGGAAAGCCACCAGCAACGGCAGAGCGAGGCACTGCCTGGAATGGGGAACCTGCTTACCTATTCAGCTGCACGGCACTAAAGCTGCAACCACTAACATCAGGACTGGAGCAATCTAAGACCCAGTACCTGGGCATTCCTCAGCACCTGCAGGGAGCTAAGCCACCCTGAGGACAGCACTGAATTGCACCTGAAAATATGTTCAGGCAAGGAAACAAGTCATCCTCTGACTGGAGGGAGAGAGAGAGAGAGAGAGAGAAAAAAAAACCAAAACAAAACAAAAACAACCCCAAAAATACCCAAAACAAACAAACAAAAAAAAAAAAACACACAAAGAGAGACCAGCCTTCCAGAAAGCCAAGCTCATAAACAGAAGGGAATCAAGAGGAACAAAGCTTTCTCAAGCTGCCTTGCATCAGGCTGCCCAGACAGACTATTCTTTCTCATGGCCAAACATCAGACAACCAAGCAAGCCCAGAGTAGCAAGCCCCTTCCCAGCTCACCATCAGGCCCATCTCAGCCTTCTCTTACTCTTTTCTTCTCCCTAACGCAAAGCTTTTGCCACAGCAGCCGCCAAGTCACTCACCCCTGCCAGTTGCAGCTTCCACTATCATGCCTCCAAGGATGGAGCTGAACAACCCGATGTCAAGAGTGGAGCTCTACCCTTTTCTCTAGAAGCAGCTTTGCTCCTTGCCCCGCAGAGTGACAATATCCCGGGGGAGAGTTCAGCTCTGATTAGCACTTCCTCCTCACAATAATGAGGCCCCTCAAGCACCATGGGTGGGATCTGCCCCTCTCCAGCGTGCCAGCCACACCAGAGGAGTCCAGCACATCACTTAGGAGTCACTCATTAAGGCTCACTGACCACTAAAGCCCCTGGAAGTACTGGGAGCACTGCATTTTACTACCCCCGGATGATCCCTGGTGGAAAGGACAGACAGCCTATTTCTTAAGGAAAGGATCTCCCAGACAGTATCTACCACCTTACAGATATGGGATGAAGGCATCGGGTCTGCACTGTACATTTACCCTTCCTCGCAGCCCCAGGACAAGGGCACCTTTCCGTCTCAGCTCTGCTGCTGTCATCCACAATGTAAACATTAGCTTCAGGGGGGTGTTACTTCTAACATCAGTACCTGAGCATTGGGGATAGGAATCAAAATTAGCATATTGGTGCGATAGCAATGAAGTGCTGAAATGTTTAATGCATCTGGCTGGGCCATGTCAGCCATTTATTTACTGTAATCAGTCCCTAAATCTGTATTGCATCTGCTGTCTGCATAAATAATGAACAAAGCAATACATCTGGCAGGGTTACCAAACACCTTCACTCATCTTCTCTTGAATCTGCTAAATTCTGCTCTGACTCTTCTGCCCAGCTGGGCCCCACAGAGATACTTCTTGGAGAAGGGAGGAAAGGGGGTGGCTTTATTTCTGCACACTGCTCTGAAACTTCCAAAACCAGTTCCCTTTCAACTGCAGTCCTGCTTTCTCTCTCATTTTTATTAAGGCAGAGAGAGACAGTGAGACCCTTTTGAACTACAGTATCTTACCCTGTTCGAAGCACAGGTCACTGATTTCAAGACAGAAACTTAGACACTTATATTAGGTTTTCTTCATAATGAAAATTTATGTTGTCAATATTTTTTCCAGGGCGATGCCACCTGAACTCACTTGCTACTGTCCTTTCAGCAAAAACCAAAGCTGCTTCCCTACGCTACAAGAAGATCACACTGATGTGGTAGTGCGGGGAGACGCCACCACCCTCCACAAGGCAGGACTGACTGCCAAGCTGCTTGCCAAAAGAGGCTTTTGGATGACCGCAGCTTTTGGAGAGCCTTTGGCAACAATATCAGGGAGACACTGATAGGTACAACGCAACAAAGGATAGGACTTGGTCAACTTAACATGCGAACAGCCTCCAGATAAATAGTAGCAAAAAAAAAAAGGGGTTTTATATAGAAAGCCAGGTTTCTATCTGGAAAATTATCTCTTCCAACTTCAATTAATTGCTGTTTCTTGAATGTGTAAATTGCCAAAGCCTTGGGTTTGCTATAATGGCTTTTTCCAACAGAATGTCTGCTTTTTCTGCCATGCATTTTACCATTTTCTTCAGTCCTTCTGCCTTTTTTTGCTCTCATCATGCTCATGGCATGTTACACAAATTTCTGCTTGCCCCAGATGACTTATTTGTTAATAGATGTTTTATCTTCAGCATATTTATTTACATTTCTCAACTGTTGAAAGAAATTATCCAACAAAGAGTAAAATCACAGTTACATTAATGATCAGCCCGGTAGCAAGGATTTCCCTTGGTTTATCATCAGGAAAAAAAAAATAAATCAGCAAGTTCAACATGCCATTGAGTTACTTTTCCAGTGATGTTTTTCTATTTCAAAATAACTTCTATTCTTTTACCAGAGGCTCTGCAAGTTTGCACCTTACACATAATTCTGTCATCTTCATTATGGCTTTGGGGTTTTTTTTTTATGTTCTTCACCCTTAATTTTGAGCTGTCAGTCTGAGAGGCATAGTCCTAGAATGTGTGAGACATCAGGACTTGCCTTGTACTCCGCAGCACTCGAATTTACTTTTTGCCCTCTGTCCTGGTTTCAGCTGAAATAGAGTTAATTTTCTTCCTAGTAGCTGGTATAGTCCTGTGATTTAGGATGAGAGTAAAGTTGGTAACATGCTGATGGTTTAGTTGTTTCTGAGCATTGCTTACACTAAGCCAAGGACTTTTCAGCTTCTCTTGCTACCTTGCCAGTGAGAAGGCTGGGGATGCACAAGAAACTGGGAGGAGACACAGCCAGGACAGTTGACCCAAACCAGACAGAGCGATATTCCAGATGAGGTGACGACACGCTCAGCATATAAACCAGAGGGAAAGCTGCTTGCGAACAGGCTGGGCATCTTTTCATTTATATCACTTGTTTTTCCTTGGGATTTATTTCTCTCTTTGTTATGTTCCTTTTAATTACATTTTTTTAAAATTACCATTATTTTATTTTAATTATTAAACTATCCTTACCTCAACCCACAAATTTTCTTATTTTTACACTTTCAGTTGTCTCCCCCATCCCACTGGTCAGTGAGTGACTAAGTGTGGTGCTCAGTCATCAGCTGGGATTAAACCATGACACCCGCCAACCATTCTTTGTGCAGGAGCACTTGATGTGCAACAGTGCACAGACTGTCAAGGAGTCTCTGACATGGGACAAATCTCCAGTCTGTACTTTGGCTTTGGAACCATAAACACAACATGCTGGGAGCTCTGTCCTGCCTGTCCTCCAAACAAGCATCTCCATTCTCAGTGGCAGCTGCAATCTGATTCACCCGACTGCACTTGTTAATAATACAGAGGTGAGGTGCACTTTGTCAATGGATGTGAGTCATTGCTCTCTTCTAGGAAAATCCAAGAAGCATTTAACCGCTACTGGAGGAAATTTGCATTTCACTCATTCATAGAGGGTAAATGCTCCTTTTTTCTTGTTCTTAGAAGACTCTACAAAATGCCAAAGTCAATTTGTGAGCAGGATAGAAAAGATTTATGCAAAAATCTTAATAAAACTTATTTGGATCTTTTTATAAGACAAAATCTACTTGGGAGACATTTTTTTAAGAACCCACATAAAAAACCAGTAAATAATAAGCCAAGTTTAAAAAAAAAAAAAAAAAAAGCATGTTGCTGTTCCCCACACATCATACTACTTTATGGTGCTTTAAATTTAGCTGTGAAATTCTCTAAATCAACCTGAGTAAAATCGCATAGTCACTGCACTAACACCCAGTGCTTGGGCTGGGAGAGACCTGGCATCGTCCCGCTGAAAACTGTCAACAGCAATTTTTCCTGTACATCTGAGACTGAAAACTGCTGCAGCTCAAGGTGAGATGTCTGCTTTTCCATCTCCCCACCCAACTTTACTCTCCACTGTCTTCTCTGTGCTTGTGCTACCTGTGCCCAGGTTCTCCCCGGACTCTGCACATGCCATGCCTAAGCAGCCTGAATCCATTTCAGGTTTCAGATGTCTACAAATGTCAGCTGCCCTCAAAGCAATCAAAGTCAGCTCCCTTGTAGGAAAGGGCCCATCTTATCTGCCCAAGAAGTAGATGAGGTAGGGCAGACAAGGGCCATATGCAGTGTCCTTTCTGAGTATACTTTCAAGACCAAGCCCCACTGGAGTTTCCTTTCAGGCCACCCGGGGCTAGCCTCAAATGCAGGCAAACAGCATATGCAGGCAGCCAAACTGACCCTGAGTCAGCTCAGCTCAGCACTGTGAATGAAGCCAGGTAGATAGACAGCCTCCTGCCTTGACTATCTCCCTTGCCAACTTGCCTTACCTCCAGCCTTGCACATCCAGGAGCTCTGTCTCAGCCCTCTACCAGTCCAAACCCATGGCAGCTCCGTGCTTCTCTCCTTTCTCTTATCTTCTGTTTGCTTTAATCAAGAAGACAGCAACAACTTCCAAATAATCCCTAGGAAAACCCCTCAATCATTTTTAGGCAACGCTTTCCATTGTCTCATGCTCTCCTGCCCTATCAATGATGTTAAACTGCTCTTTCTAGCTCACGTGAAAGACAGGTGGATACTATACCCATTTAACCCTGCAACTGTGGCTACACCAGAAGCATGCTTCGTGGAAGCCATTAATATCATTTAAACTAAGTACATTTTTTTCTAGCAACGTTGTTGTTATTGTTTTTAGGCTCTAGAACCTTTCCTTTCCTTCTTGGCCTCCTAACCTCAATTCATTACATGATGTGAACATGTGCATTCAGTTAAACAGTTTATTCACATGTTTGATGCTTACAGATGAATATTTAGCTTGTGTAGGCCTTTAGTTGCAATTCAGAGAAGAACCTGCCCAAGTCCAACCTGTTCACAAATGTACCTGTGAAATAACGTGTTCCCAAAAGAAGCTTTTCTGAAATAGGAAATACCCAACTTCCCAGGCACTTGTTCAATTACTGCCTGATATCATGGAACATAAACATCACTGAATAACACCATTCCTTCAAACACAGAACAGTAATATTTGAGTAACCGGAGCATAAATATAGTTTACCTCAGGCAAGAGATAAATTACATTAATAAGTGTGGTAGTGTTCTTTAATTAGTTTGATTAGGCATAACAGAAGATGGTATTATTCGGAAAAGCTCCATTTCCTGAAGGAATTTCTGCTGTAGATCCCAATCTCTGTTTTCTGGACATTTGTTGGTTTTGTGTTTTGTTTTGTTTTTAAACAGGTTTGTTAATTGCTAGAGTATTGCTTTAAAGGGGATTTCAAAGAACGGGAAATATGGGGTCATTAGCAGAGGCTGATGCTGCTACACTTTTGTCCTTTGGTGCCCATGACCTGTTTCCATCTCTTGCCTGGATGCTGTTGTGCTCCTCTCCAAATGGATCCCACAGAGCTTCATGCTTGGTGGGGGGTTTCAACAGCTGCACCCTCCACCCCATCAACCTCTTCCAGACCTGTGGGGAGACAGCCAGACTGTGGCTGACTGCCCAAAGTCCCTTTTTCACAAGTCCGTTTCTAACACACAGAGAGAGAAAATAGTTTGATTACCCATCAAGGTAACTCAAAACCTTCAGAAGACTCTGCCAAGTCACCGTGCCAATACTCTGTAAGACACAAACTTCAGACATCGCTCCCATCTTCTCTGCTGTATGTTACTTATCTATTTACTAGATTTACTGTGCCATTAGACTCAACAAGACCTGCTGTGCTGTTTATGCTTTGCAAATGCTTGAAGCTGTGAAGTATCAGGTCTGGAGGTTCTATTTAACAGTGGCCTTGTGGTGCCAGACCTGGCTGCAGAGGCTTTGCTCAGTCCCTGAACCTATTTCTGAGTCCCTGAACCTATTTCTGGGTCCCTCCACCATGCTTCTGTCTGCAGCCCTGTCCTTCAAAAAACTATGTATAAATTCCTACTTTACTGATGTACTTGCATAAATTCTAAAATGCACCTTAAGGTACCCAAATACTTCTGTGTATCTGAGTACTAGGGAACGATACTTGCCTTCATAAATCCGTGCAAATTCCTCCTTTGATTTTGCTGTAAGAGGAAATATATTTTTTCTGAACTCAGCAGCTGGGTTTTTTTCTGTAGACATACAAGAAGGTATAGATCATGGCTAACATTTTAAAATGATCAGTGTATGGTTTCAGAACAGCTTGTGTCCCCAGACAGGAGAGAGTCGGTCCTTCCAGAATATGGACACCTCACTGTCACGAAACCCTAGTTCTGTAAGTCAGCTCTGCTAAGGTAGATAAAGTGGCATTTCCTGCCCATTGATCACACAAATCCAATTTGGAGACTTGTTTTCTCTACATGACAGTTACAGGAGACAGACCTGATTAAATATTTCTGTTGCGATCAAGGAGCATCTCACAGCCAATCCTGTGACCGCAAACCAAATCCCTCCTGAAAGCTCAGCTGCATGCTCTGCCTGATGGACTGTGCTTAGCTATGCTTCCTCCAGACCCATCAAAAAACATGCATTGATACCAACACACAATGTGGTTCGAGCTTTAGGAACAGAGACATATTCACCTTCACACTCTTATCCTCGAGATCCAGCAAACGATGCTTACAATTGATGGATGCTCAGGGTTTTCACATATTTGCTGAAGTACATACAGAACAAGGGTTCGTGCACTCCTGCACATCTCTCCTTAAAGCCTTCCAGTTAAAATGCTGACCAAGTACTTTATTAATGCCCAAACAGCCAGTTATCAAGGCTCCGTGTGCTGTCTGTTTATCAAGCAGCACCAAAACCTGTACTAACAAGTCTGATGATACTGAATTTAATTTACATATAAAGTGCAACCCATTCACTACAGAAATGCTCTGTTACAGGTCTTTTCATGGCATGAAAACAATAACCAAGCACATTTCTTGAAGCTATGCCAGTGGATATTTATTTGTGATGTTTGAGACTGCTCAGTAGCAGAGATTATGGCCTTGATGTTGCTCTCAATTGAATGACTAAGGATTAACTCCTGTAAAACCAGTGCAATTACCCCAGCATTACATTTGAAATCAGCACTGGCATTAGCATAGCTGAATAATTAGTCAAGTAAAGGATGGTAAAACACAGATGCTTTGCTCTTCTCTCCAAAACACTGTAGTGTAGACTCTTTTGGACCAGTACAACTGAAAACACTGTTCCCATCAATGCCAATGGCATCATTTCACTTTGTCTGATCCAGAACCTGGTAGCTCAAAGGTAACCAGAAGTAGAGTGGACTTCCCAGCGTGACTGCAAATTTCAAAGTACATTCTCGTTTCTGCCAGTCAGCCTCTGCAACATGCTTAGCCCACTGCTGTGCTGCCCTCAACCAAATGGTCTGACAAGTCTGACAGTCTTCAGCTCAAATCATTTCTCATCCTTCAGCTCCTCTTACAATACCGTGACCTCTTTTCATCTCACTATGGAACATCTGAAATGCTCCATGACACAGTTATTAGGTGGATTTGAAAGAAAACTCCCCTGAGAAAATTCACATTTGAAAAAGTTCCCACTGGAAAAAAAATTTAGAGTTCCCAACAGAAACAGGGACAGCAGGAGGAAAGCAGATTTCATGTTTGCTTAAAGTGTTAAATAAGCCTTTGATTCCAAGCTAAGTGATACATTTTCATAAACAGGGACACAATTTAAATGATTTCTTTTTATTCTAAAAAGATGATTCTTTCCCTTCCAAAATACCTCCATTTAATTGGTTTTTCTAAAAATACATTTTTAGGCATGGACAAAAATAACAGCCCCCAAAACTCTATTTTCAAAAAAACCCTCCCTGCATTCCTTTGAAGATGGCAATGCTTATGACTTGTACTGAAAGAACAACCAATAAAGGCACTTTCTGCCTCTCCCTTGCTACCCTTTAAAACAATATGTCCACCAATCCAATTGTTCCATCTGTTTCCAAAATGAAATTGTGTTTTACTACTAGGATATTCTCTATCCAAATGCTGAACAGATTGTAGCTAAGTATTAATCCATAAAAATCTGAAAAAATCTTATTAATTCACAAAAATCAATATTCCAGCACACATTTTGGACCCAGTTCATTACCGTTAAGCCCAAATTTATATGATGGTCAATGGAAAACTGTCCAAAATGTATCTGTTTACCTATAATGAGACAAACTGGCTGCTAAACCTCATTCCGCCAAAAACAAGCCCTGTCACAGGACTCTGGTTCAGGGAAAAAGAAAAAGCAATCTTACGGCGTAAGTAATCCTGTTGCAGTAGTTATTTCTTCTTTAATGCAGGTATTCTCTGGTTTTGTTGCTCTTGACAGGATATTTAAAAAAAGCAGACCAAGCTCTGTACCTGTTCCAACAGCAACTCATCATGAGGGCTGTCTGTCAACTCTTGAAAAGGATATGGCATCAGAACAGCCTTAGTTGCATCAGTCTGAGTGTCCCATTGCATTCCTTTGAATACCGAATCCTATAAAGGCTGATTTTTCCCAAACCTTATATCTTAAAAAAATACACGGGGAAAAAAAAAACCAAACCCTTTCAAAGCCTGTAGCTCTTATGATGATGTTTTTACGTGTAGTCCAAATACAACAGCCATTGATACAAATACAACAGCCGTGAGAATTATTCTACTGGCCTCAGTACATATCTTATCTGAGGTCCTAAAACCTAAAAGTAAATGAAGCCTGAAAGTCGCAGAAATGGACTGCTATTGTCATCCATCGCATATATGTACATAGATAGGCATGCATGCACACATATGCATCTGTATACAATAAATTATTAGATTTGATTTGCCAATAATGGAAAAAGGTTATATATTTGTATTTATTTATGTATAGAAGTCTTTTCATTCACAACAACTAAAGTCTTATCATTTTTCACATGGTGACATCAAGCTCTAAGATTTTCCTTTCCTTTGTCCCTAGTTCCCAGAATGAAAGTGGTTCATGAATCATGAAGGTTAAGTAAAATAACTTGCATTACCACTCACAGAAGACATGTGGTTAATTGCTGTCTGCCTTCATTGTTAATTGCTGAACAACAGCATACTGGCACACCTACCACAGGCTTCTGAAGATAAACAAACACAGCATATGCCCTAATTGTTTGTGTTCTCTCTACATCACTTTTTCTTTGAAAACAACATGGGTAAAATTCACAGATCCTGACCCTTAATCTCCCTTATGCAAAACACGTTAGTTCCTCTAGCTGGTAACTCCTGTGTTACACCAAGTCAGAAAAGTCAGGCCAAACAAAGACTTCAAAGCAGTTCCAGTAAATTAAGTCTTCTGCCCTCCAAGACTAAGATTTCCTCTCCACCCCTTTGCCATACTCAAGCTGGGTTAATTCCATTTCTGCTTCCATTGAAAATGCTGAGCTGATGTTCCTTCCAACACCAGAGTATGACAGGATTATATCAGACATACCCTGCACTAAAAGAAACCAGCAGAATGGAAAAAAAAACAACCAACCAACCAACCAAACAAAAAAAAAACCCACCCCAAAAAAAACAACAACAACAAAGAAAACCAAACCATATATATATATATATATAACATTCACCATAGAGTGGTTTAGGAGAGGGATTAGTTCCATCATTTGACCAAGCATTTTTTTAAAGTTTAAGTCC
>JAAGNO010022587.1:31281-46102 GCA_033439905.1 Ceryle rudis
CATATAGTTGTTTAGGAGATGGATTAGTTCCATCATTTGACCAAGCATTTCTTTCAAGTTTAAGTCCCTTGGAAAGGGGAAAATTTCCACTGAGAAGACCAGTTACTCTGTTCCGCTGTGCTGGTGTCTGCAGCCCCTCCCTGGGTTATCTATGAGATTTCTCATTGCTGTGGAGAAATTAAAAAGACACATCACTCACGTCCCCAGGACAAGGACCTCCAACAGCATATCTTTTTTTCTGTGAGGCTGAGTCTGGCCAGCCATGAAGGCAAATCTCCCCTTTTGAAATAAATATTGATTGTGCAAGGAATTGTCCTATGACACTCAGTGCTCTAGCCTTCCTGCAAACTGTAAATGCCTCTGTACTTGAAGCCCCAGCTTCTGAATATGCAAATGCAATTTGATTCATGAAATGAGATGCATTGTCAAAGTATCTCTGAGAAAGAGGACCACACAGATTAGATACAACACATTTCTCAGATCAAATAAATGGATTCAGACAGGAAAATAGGGTAGGTATTTGCTGGGATGATATACAACCTGCACGGTGTTTCTCTTGAGTTCCCGTATCACGTTCCTCTTAAATTCCCCATTGCTGTCCCTCACATAGAATTATTTTTTTTTTCTTCCTTTCCAATGACATTAACAAAGTTCTGCTGGAGAGCAAGTGCTTCTTCTCATTGAATTTAATTTTCTTTCTGTAGAAACAGACTAGCAAGAACTATATTTTCCAGTCTATTCCTGGCCATGCCACGTTCCTGACACTCAGGTTGAAAAACCTAGAAAGCAACAAACTTGCCAAAAAATTCAGATTAGCAAGCAAAGGAGATAAAATCAGTAGCAGAATTGATTAAGGATCTATAGATGCTACTTTACAAGGAAAGACTGAAAAATCTAAATCTGTATAACCAGGGTGAATGACACTTAAACCAGCACATCTACAGGCTCTCAAAGCATTAAAGGCCAAATCTCCAAAGATCTGGAAACCAAGAGGACTTGGGCACCTGCACGCCTCTGAGAGGCCAGGTGAACAGGACAAAATATTTTTTTAATTTTGTTTTTAATTCCTCTCCATCTTTAGGACAATTTTTAATTTCAACCTCATGTATATCACTGAAACCAGCAGTGTTAGTGGAACCTTAAATAACTCCCTGCTTGTTATGGGAAAAGGAACAGAACTGCAGCTGAAGAAATTAGAGGATATTTAGGGTAAGCTGTGGAAATGCTGCCATATAACAGTGTAAAAATGAAAAAAAAAAAAAGTCAAAGTATAAGGTGAGAGTCTCATATTTGCCAAACAGTGGCGATAGAGGAAAGAGTAAGAGCGGAAAATGAAAAGCATCAGTCACTGACACATTGAAAAGTGGAGCGGCCAAATCTGAGTGAGGAGATTGTTGCCCTAGTAAGTGAATGAATGTTTATATCTAATCCACATTTTGCATATATTAACTGCTGTAACACTCAGGACAGATTAGCCAGAAAATTACAAGTTTATCAATTCTTTAGAGATAGGAAGGAAAGGAGGAAGAGAGAGGAAAAGATGTAAGGAACCTCAAGAATGCCAACAGTTAAGAGCACATGTATCAGGTGTGGAAGGCAAACCTTCAGATCCCTGCTCTGCACCGCACAGAGCCTTGCTTCCCGTGGGAGAGTTTTGGAGGTCTCACCTCATCATTTTCCTGTAGATGGAGTGAAGCACTGGACCTTGCAGTTCTTTTCAGAGCAAAATTCCCGGTTCCCAACCAGTCCTAGCTCACAGTCTAGACTGCAAAGCTGGCAAGCACCAGTATTTCCAGATGGAGGCACAGAGGAGGGTATAGTGATGGACCAAGGTCACCCAGCAGGCCAACAGCAGAGCCAGCAAGAGGTCCCGAGTCTCCAGAGTCCTGCTCTGAGCCATCCTGCCTCTGCTCACTGGATGTTTCCATTCCTAATATTCATCACTCATTACAGATGTCATTAAAATCTAAATACTTATTATTGATTTCAAAAAAATACACAGGGCTGTTTTTCCCATTGATTTCTGGCAAAATCTTTCTTTTTTTTTTTTTGCCAGATTGGTCTGAAAACAAATACATATAAATTAGCAATATACAACATGACATGAATGTGAACATTCACTCTCTTTAATCATTCCCACAAGCATTTTGTCATTTTTCTGTCAGTTCTGTTGATAGGAAACTGCTTCACAATTTTAATCTCTTTTCCCAAAGCACATTTTGTTCCCAGAGTTAGCTGATATAAAGCTAACGTATTGGAAACAGGGGAGGCTGTGAGAAATAGGGAAGAGCTCTCTTTGTTTATCTCTATTTCAGAGTGAACAAACATCCATTGGCACTTCTGCAAGCATCTCACTCCTCCTCCCCGTATCCTCACCTCCTTAAAATATGCAAAGACATTTTCTCTTTGAACCTTTCTGAGAGGAAAAGGACAAATACTTCAAATCAATCCTCTTCATTAATCAAAAAATTTTCAACAACAACCGCCAGCTTCCTCTGCATGACATGACATCAGGCTCAGAACCACACAACTGTATTCTCACATTTTCAAAACTGGACCATGTCAAAGATACCTACACATTGTCTGTATCTTCTTTTTCTGGCCCCAGTCAAATGAAGAATAGAGGCACAGAAGAAAAAAAGTGTCGAGCTTATGAGCACTGCGGCCATGCCATCCTCCCTGCCCAGACCTGGGGAAGGCTGTTGCCACATTTGGATTTTGATTTCTCATGAACTTTCTTGCACACTACAAGGCAAGCCTGGAGCTCCGCACAGCATATCTAGGGATAATCAAAACCAACATGGTAAGTTTGTGACAGAAATGATGCAGTATGATATGTTGCAATAATATAACTAGCACAGAAGGGAAAAATAATTGCTGGGAAAAAATAAAAGGATACAAGCAGCCATTATTTGTTTGACATAAACTGAGTAAGATACAACAAGAAAGGATGAGGAACTTCACCTTATGCCCCGGAAGTCAGTACAACTCATGGCAGCTGCAGCAGATATTGAATGGGGCAGCAAGTCAACAGTAAAGCATCAATGACTTTGCTTAATTAGGCCCAAAATGCTAGTGTAGTCTTTTAGTGGGAAATATAGGTCCATGAGACCATGAGTCTGGGTCCATGAGATATGGAATTAACTCTTCAGAAACTCTTCCATGTAACACATTAACTCTTCCACGTAACATATCCAAGACACATTTTATAAACTAGAAAGACAACTAGCTATCATGAATGTAGATGTTTAGACATCCCCCACATCAGAGTCATCTAATAAAAATCTGCTCTCATATCAGTTTAGATCTCATTTCTTGGCTAGAACCCACTTCCTATGAATATAAAGTGTGTTTGTGCCTACCGCTTTATCTATTTCACGTCTCTCAGACCTAGCTATTATCCATCTTGCCAATAGTTATTTATTACTTTGTGATTATAGGAAAAGTAGGTAATCACCTATTAAATCACAGACAAACCCTTATTATCACCAAAACCATACTCCAATTGCTAGGAAAGAATTGCTTAATTTCATACGTGTTAAGATTTTACTTTTTTTTTTCAGCTGAGATAATAGATGGTCGTTGCAAACCTTTTTCCTAGGAAACTGGCAGTTAGAGTAAGTACTCTATAGCTCATGTTTAAACTGTAAACAGAGGAATTGTTCTTGATACATATTCCAGGCACAGAGCTATGCCCAGGGTAGCAGAAAACAATAGCAAATATATTTTAGGTTTTATCTTACAACATGCTCTAAAAAAGTGCTGGCATTTGTCAACGCGCTACTTTCTCCCTTTGAACAGCTAGAGGTAGATTATGCAGACAGGTACAAGGCAGGTGACACACACAACCTTCCTACAATCTTTTCAAATGCTCCCTCAAAACCAGGCATGAGTTCCCTGAACGAGGACCAGATCCAGAATAGATACGGGTACATTCTTCCACTCGCAACAGGAGAAACAGGGAGGCAAAAAGGGTGCAAAACCTTAACAACCATCTTTCCAAGAAAATGCTCCTTTTACCAAATAAGAGAGCTCAGGGTCAGCCTGCACCATCACTTGCACACTTACGGTTCTGTGATCCTTGATGAATTATTAATATTGGCTCTGAAATGTACACAAAATCATATAGTGGCAGAAACAAGCCCTAGCAAGGAAACAACAAGGAAAAAACATGACAGATTTTTAGATCAAATATAAATCAACTCTGTGTGTTCTACATGAGATATTATATTTAACTGGTAATCAAATAACTACCCAAGAGTCTTGGCTAGCCAGAAGTAAAAAAGCTTACTTAGAAAGAATTCAAAATCAAGGCCAAATTAAAAAAAAAAAAAAAAAGTGTAGTTAAGTTTGACATGCTTACATGAAAGACCTGTGTGACAAGCAACTGCAAGTCTTCTGCCAAGACTTGACTGATTGCCAAAAGGTCGTGTTTTTAAAGATTGCAAGCAGATCACTGGCTTAGGTCTCCAGCCAGAAACCTGTGAAGTTGGAAAGAAATCTTTGCTATGTTCAGTGAACTACCTTTCCCTCTCCCAAAGAGCAACCAGTGTCGCTAAAAAGTATTTAGTAAATATTGGACTGGGTGACCTTTAGATGTCCCTTCCAACCCAAGACTTTCTATGATTCTTTCTATTTGTTAAGCGAAACAGGAAAATACCAGCACAGCAGATAAAGCCATCATATAATATCTGCACATAAAACCTATATTCTGAAGTATAATTAAAACTATTTCACAGTCTCTCCTCCAGCAAGGTGATTCCTAAGACAGCTGGTTGCTATCTTCCTTTTGCAGTACCACCATACTCACAGGTCAGGATTCAGTCAGCAGTAAAGCCTAATTCAAGTCACCACTAATGTGGCACAAGCTGCATCTCTACTGTCAGGCATTTCTCTCCCCACTCCACCCATGCTTGACCTCCCCACGGTAGCCTTCTTCCTATCTACTTTCTCAGCAAAAACACATGAGCCTCAGTGTTACCTTCTGCCTTCCACCTTAAGGAAGCTCTTCCAAAATCTGTCTCCTACTTCTCTTTTTCAGACTCAAACTTTTGCATCGTAAGAGTAGAAGCCATTGCCTAGCTACATTTAGGGAGATATTAAGCACATTTGGGCATAATAAATCACACATTGGTACAACGGGGAACTTTTCATCATAATATGCCCCCTTTTTAACAGAAATTTCTCTCAAAGGAGGAAAAAAAAAAAAAAAAAAAGAAAAATGAAAAATGTTCATGCTTCAACCTTTTTGGGCCCTTACATTTATCTTTCCTTTCCTCCACCAGAGTGTTTTGCCTGTTTGGGGATTCTCTTGCCTCTGAAAAACCAGCTCTAGGAAGGGAGTTGTGAGGTTTTATTGTACTTGAGACTGCAGTGCCCAGGCGTGTGCAGCCCAAGACAAAAAAAAAAAAAAAAAAAACCACAACGGTAGGGCATTATTCCTAAAGACTTTGGCAGCATGAAATTTGAAGTTAATTTCTTATGCTCACAAAAAAATGCTGAATCCTCAGCTGATATGAGCAGGCACCACTCTGCTCTGACTTCAGCACAACATGTCTGATGAAAATATGTCTCGATAGTGTTGGAACCCAAAGTCGGGTGTCCCTGCGTGACCCCAGATACAGCCATGTGGAGAGAAGGGTAGACAATACATTTTCCTCAAATATATAACTCATTTCTCTTCCAAGAATAGCCCCTATAGACTATCAATAAAATGGCTTTTTCAGAAGCAGTTAATTGTACAATGGAACACAGAGATCCAGGAAATCTCCAAGGTATCAGCAGAAAACGATGATGAGAGACCTCAGCCCAAGAAAGCACATAAATCTT
The DNA here is from genome assembly GCA_033439905.1 of Ceryle rudis. Classification (NCBI taxonomy): domain Eukaryota; kingdom Metazoa; phylum Chordata; class Aves; order Coraciiformes; family Cerylidae; genus Ceryle; species Ceryle rudis. The sequence goes on from JAAGNO010022587.1 coordinate 37,111, forward strand.
GTTAGTTACATCATGTGGAAAGTCCTGCTGACTTTCTAAAAAGCCCAAAAGGTCTTAGATTCCAGGAAACTATTTGCTGTTATGGGTTTGCTAATACTGATGTGAAATCAGGGTGCTTTGGGCTTCATCTGTGCAAGATTTAATGGAAAGCTTAACTGTCCTTTAGAGTCAACTATTTGTTTCTCTTCTCCCCATTAGAGGCACTTTCAAAAATGAAGACCTAGAAGAAATGTGTACTGAGGGTTCCCAAAATCCTGCAGCTGAGAGAAAAGTGCAAGGGAATTATTACTGTTTCTATTTATTTATTTGTCTTGAAATACTGCCCAGAATGTCATATGATACAATAGGATCTCTGTAGAGAATAATTCACAGTCTAAACAAAAGACCAGCCAACTGCCTCACTGGGTCCTCACATCATGCCAGCCACTTCTTAGATGCTATCAACCCAGATGCCATAGCCAACTTGCAATGAATACTGATCTATTCCTATTCTTTGTCCTCTCCTGCTGCTTTGTGTTAAAGCCCATGCACTGGAAGACACACAGCAGTGACTGGAAAGACAGACAGACTGGTGACACTTAGGTACACTGGCTTTCCAGCCACAGAGCAGAAGCACTCCTTTAGCAATCCCATGTTTGCAGGACTGTTCTGGCTGTTCTTTTCTGTTTTCCTTGGAAATGAATTGGAGGATCACCCTTTCCAGTCAAAGGTACTTGGAATACACATATATATAAAAAGTACATTCTCCATTTTAAATGGGCTATATAACATTCTCTGCATGAAAAGAAACTGTCTTTAGCATAAAGGAAAAGACCTTTACTAGTTACATAGATACTACTTACAACATGTCTTAGTAAATTTTGTCCTCCCACTAAAATAGGAATAACCACTGCAAGCTCAACAAAAGAAGTGGAGAAAGTTTACCTCTACCCTGCAAAGCAATCTCCCTTTTTGCTTGTTTGTGGCTATATATTTTATTAAGTGATTCATTGGGAAATTTTTCAGTACAAGTATTTTCCAGAACACTTTAAAAATATGTTAGATTCTGACCCATCCAAGTGAGAATCAACAATCCACAGAAACAGTTGTTCTGTGGAGTCAAAATTCAAAGACCATGATATTTGGTCTTAAAACTTCTTAAGGAAAATTGTAGATGAAAAAGTGGTACTGGAGAAAAAAAAAATCTGTATGAAGCCAGAGGAGCTCAAGTCTTTTGAATTCCAACATATATTTGCAGGTCAGTGACTGAGAAGTATCCATTAGCTCCAAACATACCTCATAAATTTCTTTAACAGAAAACACATGCTTGGAAGGTAATGCATTATGTTAGTGTCTAGTTCTTTCAGTTCCAGAACAAAAAGAAGTTTCTGTAATTATACTCTCTCTAGCCTAGAGATCTATACACTACTGTACAGCACATGCTCTTTTATACCTAAACCTTCCAGATAGATGGCCCAAGTTGCTCATTAATTGAGTGTTAACTGCATCATCACTCATGAGGAGTCAGTGTCACTGCACACAATCTGCAGTCCAGTAGCAGGTGACAGCTCTGCTTGCAGTTGCATTTGTTTCTGCTGCAGTTCCTCCTACCAGATGAGAGCTGGTCTTCAGGATATAGTCCTATGGCCTTCTTGTTCAATGGCTGTGTAAGAGGAACCTCATTCTGGCCCAGAACCCCATTCTGGCCAAGCACAGGGCTCTTCATGTCTCCTTGTCCCACTTATATTGCCTTTACCAGATGAGGAGGCTCCCAAGAAGCGCTCTCCTACGGAATACAGACCTGCTACAGCCAAATTTTGGGGCAGTCAGGGATCTGGCCAGAGGCGTGAGTTTCCTTTTCATTGAGTAGGCTCAGGTTTCACCCTGACATGGTTTCTGGAAACATCCATCTGGTTGAGAACAGAGAGCTGAAAAGAGCTTTACAGTCCCACCAGATAGACACAGACTGAGGTAATGCTTTCCGAAAGCACTTACATTGATGTAGGGGTGCTCAGCCTGCTTTTAAAGAATTGTTTTTCTGAAATCTAAAGAAGAGTTCTTAGAAACAAAAACAAGAACCCTGGCTCACAAAAAAGTAATGCTCACAAAGGAAAACAAAACCTCCACTTATTTCAGTCCTCACCTGGTCAGCATACAGCTAGCTACTCCTCTCTGGAGGCCTGGCATGATAAAGTAGGAGCAAGCCTGTTGCCAACCCAGTCCATCCCTCTCAGCATACTCAGTGTTCAGTTGCTTGAAGATAGCCAACACCTGCAGAATCCAACTTTCAAATCTAAGGGTACCAAATTCCCTTTAAAAATACCTTCTTTTTCCTTTTTGGAGGTTTTTTTTTTCAGCTGAAGCAATTACTACTTGTCATAAATAAGAACTGCCAGCTGTGAAAAGCATTCAGTTTACTGATCTAAAAATGCCCCCTTTTTTTTTTTTTCCTCTACAGCGAAGAATTTTCTAACTACTCTGGTGCATCCAGCCAGACAAGGGGTGTAGTGGAAGGAGTCATGATAAGACTATCTATCACTGTCAGTCAAATGACTGGAGCCCCCAGAGAGCACTCACTAAGTAGAAAGTGTGGTGTTTGCAGCACAGTGGCAAATCTCTTAGGGATTACATAGCAGATAAAGATGCTCAAGAAATACCATTACATACAATGAAAATGTGGTATCCAACATGTTAAAATCATGCCCTCACCAGATCTAGGATGTGGTTCTTTGCTTTTAAACCATCATTCCAAAAAGAGCATGTATTGACCACATGAAAAAACAAAACCAACCAAACAAAAACTAACAAACCCCACAAACAAATAAAACCAAACCCCAAACCAAAACACAACAAAACAAAGAGCATCTTTGGTAATTAAACCCTAGGACAAAGTTGAGAATGAACAGTGAAGCTGAAGATGACATTACTCTTGCAGATGGTATTGTCTGTAGATGAAGGCTGCAAGAAAGAACCAAGCTGACTAAGAAAATAACTCTTGCTTTAAGTAACTTCCTTGCAATGTCTGAAACAGAGCTGGAGCAGCTCATCTCCCTGTGCTCCAGCTCTGTTTCAGATGTTCGCTTGTCAAACAACTCACATCAATTCAGACAGATTTTGATTTGCAAGATTTTCACATTTCCATATTTTCCCTTTTATATTTATAGTTCCGGAAATCCTAAAATAAAAAGTCTTAGTTTAAATGCATGGGGCCCAGGAATTAGGAGCAGTGATGTTTCATCCATCTCTTGAGCCTCCTCTGAGGTTTGGACTTTATGGGAAAGCCCAAAATGGGGTACTGTCAATAAAATTGAAATACTTCCAAGGGAGAAGAGCTAGACCAGTGCAGCAGAGTAATTCTGCAGCAAACAGGTTGATTTTTCTCTCCTGTGGCAGCAAGTTTCAAGCACTCACTTCACTGTCACTGCAGCAGCTACCTTTGCTGTCTCTCCACCCGGAAGTCCTACTTCTTTCTCACACAGAACCATGTTCATACAAGTAATTGCTGACAATCAGTATTGTCTTCTCCCCCAGGAAAGGAGAATGGATGTCACTGCTTCTCTGCTTGACTGCCAAGAGGTGGTTGGCCTTTTCTTATTGCTGAGCTCTTCTCCTGACCAAACCTGATGGTTCTTGTAGGCTATTCAGGTTTTGACAAAGCACAAGCAGGAAGCAATCCCCCCCATCAGACCAGGTGGTAGAGTCATGGTACTGCTAAACCAAATGTATCTTCTCACAAAGCTCTGTGATGAAAGGAATACTAATTAGCCATTTTAACACGACTATAGGGAGAGCTGGATGAGAGACAGTATTTACCAAAGTGACTTGTGCATTTAGACTTTCCCAAGTTTGGGAAATATTAACAGCTCCATTTTAAAGAAAGCCATGGGAACTCACACTTTGAGGAGAAATATGTTAGGTTCTGTGTCTGAATGTCAGATGCCATCTCAAAACTGAGCATTCAAATGCAGAGTTATTCTTAAGTCTAAGCAATATGAGCACTAAGCTGAGAAATTTCAGGTGGTAGAGCTATACTTCAGGAGGGAGCAGCTGGCACTCCCCGCAGCCCTCCAGCAGCTTTGCTGACAGGGCAGGGGTGCATGATGTATGTGCACTGTTACTAATCAGTGGCAGGGTTTCAGCTTTGAAATGCTCATCAAACAGTTTAACACCTCAACAGAGCAGCATAATGCATTTTACTTTGAAGGTGCTCTATCCCCATTGAAAATGATGGTTGGGCCATGTTTACAGTGAAATTCCATTTGTCCTTACAGCACATGCTTTCCACATACCGAGAAACCATAATGTTTGTGTCAGATGCTAACTCCCAAGATGGGTTATTTGGCTCCAATATAGCACCAAGCATGGGGATACGTTAGAGCCTACAGAGGAGCTCAGCACAGTACCACTGACGCTCTTTCTCTCTGCATTTCTGCTCCATGCACACCACAGCCCCTTTGCCTTCTGCACAACTGAACACTGTTTGACTGCAGAAGTGTCACATACAACAAGAGCACTTAAATAACAGTGCCTGGTATTCCCAGCTGTGGAGATCCCACAAAGGTAGTGCCAGTATAGTATCAGCTAAATAGGATGCCAAGGAGTTTTCCAGCAATGATAATGCAAACCATGATGAAAGAGAGGACACACACAGAAACAGATCCCCTTGCTGGGAAACCACAGAACATGAAGAAAACAGGTTAGAACATCTCAGTGATATCTGTAAGCTGGGCAAAAGGGAAGCTGAACTAATAGCAAACTTGTGCTTTGTAAAACAGGACTGAATTCAGCAAGTACTTTAATCAAAGAGGAAGAAACACTGAAAAAGCCTAGTACTTTTACTTTATATTTTCAGGATTCATTACTGATACTACTTTTCACTTAAATTTTGTTCTGTTTTTTCAAAGCAAAAATTAAAAAGCTTAGATCATTTGAAACAAAATTAACTATTAATTTCAAGATGAATAAAACATCTGGGCTGGAGTGATGTTGAGGGTTTTTTTTCCACAGGAAAGACAAGATACCTGCATTTCCCTCTAAACTCATCTTTGATTTCTTGCTCTCCTCATGAAAGGTGATAGCATGATAATAGCGTTCATTGCCTTTCAAGGACCTCATACTCATACTGATATGTTCTGGTTTTGAGGCCAGGGATTCAAATCTTGGTATGCATTTACAAATGGATGCACAAAAGCCTGTATGTGTACGACAGAAAATGACAGCTAAACCCCTGCTCTACTACCTGTAACAAGTGAAAGTGCAGATACAGGTCCCTGTACAGCTTAGATCTACTAATAAATCTTCTACAGTTTGTTTCATAAATCACATCACTTCATGAGATCCCTTCATCATCCTACAAATAATGGATCCTACCACATTGTCTTACTGGCATAAAAATCAACTGATTATATTTTCATTATGAAAAAAACCACATTCCCAGAACCTGTTACAGCTGCTACAGGAAGGTTTGACCTGTCATGTATCAAAGCACTCAAAGTATTATTTACATTGTTATGCAAATATGTTATTATATATTGCCTTTCTTGGGTACAGGTGCCCACACCTTCCTTTCTAAGGTGACAGAATGATTGTAACATTATGAAGTTGAATGGAATTATATTAGTCACCCTTATGATACACAGTACAGGAAATAATAGTGCCTAAAAAGGACAACCAATCCCATTTTTCTAAGTGTAGAAAGAAATACAGGAGTGGAGACAGAGCAGTACTGCAGTGTAAGATAGGGGTGAGTATGTGGAATGAAAAGCGTGGAGACATCTTCGGTCACCACTGTAACAACCCTCAGTTCATTGCTGGGTAGCCCAGAGAGTGGGAGAGGATCACTCACCTTCCAAGAACTAATTCATAGCAATTTTAGTGTTAACAGGGACTAGAACAGTCCCAGGTTTCTCCACCTTGCACATGACAGAATTTCATGCAGTAAGTCCTTCACCAGACACATAACTTCTGAGTGAAGCTGATCTTAATCTTAGAAAAGGCAGTTTTGATTTAAAGACTTCACATGACAATTAAACCACCACAATCCAAGTTAAATTGTTCAAATGATTTGTTCCCCTTGCAGCAAACGTACAACTATTTCTAATCATAATACATCTATTCCTTCTTCACTCGTATTCCGTTAAGCAGATACTTCTACTTGTGGAATAGCTTTTTAAGAAAGGAAGAAAAGGGAGAGGATGGGGGGACAGAATAGGAGACACAGCTGCCCACCAAGGGGGCCCTGTATCACATATTCCTAGAGAGGGACATGGGACACTGAGGCAGCATAAACCACCCGCCTTGCTTAGGACAGGAGTCCCCGAGCTGCTTATCACAGCATCCCCACCACTCACACAGTTCCAGTTTTGTGGCTTGACCAGGGGCAGATTCAAACACAAACAGTAGAATGGGTAATTAGGGTGCTGGGCAACCTTCTAGCTTTGTCCTTAACACAGGACATTCAGTACCAACCTGCACAGTGCTAATGTAAAGTCTACAGTCAAGAAATCTGTCCCCCTTCTTGCCAGAATCAAGCAACCTGAGTTCAGAGACAAGCCAACAACCTTGCACTACTGAGCATTAAGGATGGATGAAAACTCAAAATTTTTCCATCTTGACAACAGCAGTGATTTACAGTAGCACAAAAGCTCTGTAGAACAACATAAAGCAAGGCTCCAAGGAGCCAAGATCAGTTACCAGACAATAGGAAATAGGAGTAATCAATTTTGTTCAGCCTGGACTGAAGTTCTGCAACTTTCCTGAGGATCGAAAGAAACACGAAGGTGTTTGAACATCATTTTTTTAGCTATTAAGGAGAAAATGATCCAAAAATTCACAGGTAAAAAAAAAATAAAACCAAACCACTGCTTGGCTTTTGTTTGGGTCTTTGGGATGTATAAACAAAATTTAAATAAGCAGGGGTTGAGAAATGAAGATGTAGTTAAGATTTTTCTGTTTTTCCTGGGGCTACTTTTTGCCACGCTTGCTGCCATTAAGTAGGATCTTGCTCCTTAAACAGTTCACAGTGAACAGCAACAAACACTATTCAGAGAACAAACACTTTATGCAAGAGCCTAGATCAGACTACAGGAAAAGAGAAGGCAGAATTTGTATAAAAGGGTGCTTTAGGCAATTGGACTTCAGCTGTGCTAAACTATATCCTTGATTTCTTGCTGCTCAATGTGTCTTCTTAGTTCATATTGTCTCATTTTATCTTCAGTAGGTGAGCCAGAAACAACGGGAAGAAGCAGACTAAGGGAAACAATGAGTGATGATGAGGGCTTTGAACAGGAAGGGGTTTGCAGTTGTTTTTTTTAAATAAAATGCTTTAACAGAAAGGTTTAACAAAATTTACCTAGGTTGTAATACCCTGCTAGATTAAAGGCTTAGGCACATTTGCAAAACGGAAATGAATCCTGTGTTTAATCATTGTATTATAATATTCATTAATATTGCAACAGCTTTGAATTATACAATTACACAAATATTTTGCATTCTATGATTTGATTCAGTAATCTCATTTATTTTAGATTTTATTAGCTGTTTGCTTCAAATTCAGTCAGTCAGACACTCATTGGGCTTGCAGCAGAATGGGAAGAATCATTTCTTCATCCTAATGGGAAGAAGAGCCCAGCTCTCCTATCTCAGTGCTGCTCTGGAGACTGTCTTCTCCCCGGAGCACTGCTCCTCTCACACAGGGAGGTAAATTAATCTTCTGCCCTCCCCTGATTTTCTTAAAGTAGAGGAAATGTACTGGATAAATAACCGGTGGTTTCTGCTAGTGAAAGCCTTTCTGGCTCCTCCAGGGCCTTACTGCTCCTTCCCTCATCGCTGCACCTACTGCTGTAACACACTTGACAATTCCTATCCTCTCCATTGGGCATCTCCCCCACTTCTGATGTTTCTCCTTCTTTCCTCCCATACCACAGTACAGATCAGAAGGGGGTTTGATGCAGGTATCTGCTGCTGAGGCTACTAAGAACTGCAAAAGAGCACGTAACTAACTGCTTAAACTGTTTATATGCAGGGAGAAAAAGAAGGATACATCCAAGTTACAGATGTGTTCAGTCTGAGCCTTAGAGGATTTCTGAGTAACTGTGCAAGAGTTATATATCCCCCTTCCCCTCTCAATACACAGGTTTTAACCAACTTAGCTTATTATTTTAGGGTAACAAAACAAGTGAACAGAAAAGACCAAAAAGAAAGTCCACATGAGAAGACCTCCACGAACACAAATACTATTCCTGCTCCTCAGGAGTACCTGATGTAGGAAACAATTTGGTTTATAAATAAATTACGGGTTAAATCTACAATATTGAAGTGTGTCTGTAAAAGCAATGGTTCAATTCCCTTGTCCACTGCTGAGGCACCTCCAATTTGGAGACAACTTGAGCATTTGGAGCCAAAGATCACTATAATCCTTCTATGGTCTAAAATGAATCTACAAACAGATAAGACAAAGCCTAAAGAAAAGATCTCTCCAGCAGGTCAGCCTATGCAGACATGCATGCACACAAGCACACACATACACACACGTATTCTCTGTTCCAGAGATCCAGAGTATTTTGTTAGCTGGAAGTAGGATTAAAGAAGAATTTAAATCGCCAAAGCCTTTCCCTGAAAACGAGTATGTGATAACATTTGAGTTGAATCATCAGAAGCAGTGAAAGTTGAGAATGAGAACAATAAAATGAGTACTGCAGATTCACATGAGTAATGATTCACATGATTAATTCTTTTTAGGGGTTAAAAAAAAAAAAAAAGAAAAAGGATAAAGCAGGATTACTGCAGCCAGCCTTAGGCTTTAAGGGACTTTGAAGGCCCACAGAGAAAGAGACACATTTCCAAGGCAGAGGGCTTCCTTCCAACTTGAAAGGCAGAGAAAGGAAAATAAGAAATAATAACAGGTGTGATGTTCTAGTGCATTGAAAACTGAAAATCTTCTTTCCATATTCATTATGGAAGAATAAACCTGGAGTCACAATATGATATAACTACACAAAATTAATAAGATCTG